>JAOPUL010006720.1:13058567-13069599 GCA_027564515.1 Octopus rubescens | reverse complement strand
ACACACACACACACACACACACACACACACACACACACACACACACACACACACACACACACACGGGCGCGCGCGCGGTGTGTTCGGGCTAAATTTGACGATCTTATGTCGCCTTCTTTCAAGAACAGCTTGATGTATTGGTGAACTGTGAACAGCATTTTAAGGCATGAAGATTAAAGTTGTAGATGAGAAAAGGTTAGCTGACATGGAGGACTGGAAGTCATCTGAATATTGGAAAAGAATTACCTGAATCATGATGATTCGCGCCGGGTATCAAAATACTGACATCATGACTGCTGCTCTATGCTGTGAACACTGTAAACTCTGTAAGACGTGACATGAATATGTCCCACGTATCATGAAATTTTCCCCAAACCGTGATGGTCTTTGGCTGTGTCTCCAGTGTAGGTAACATCATGTCACCCTACATCTTCGAACAGGGCCTTAGGATCAATTCAGACAGCTATGTGAAGCTGCTGGAGACTGGTCAATCCTTTACTTGAGGGGGTTGCTGCTGGAAAGACATATGTGTGGTTCCTTGCCATACCTCCGTAAACTGTCAGAAGTTATTGTCAGATAATTTCTACAACTTCACCAGCATCAATTTCTGTTCTCCTAATTCCCCTGATTGTAATCCCATGGTTTACTATTTGTGGGACGCGGTTGAGAACGACACCAGCCGCTCTGCCTGCAACACCATGGTCGAGCTGGTGGCCAAGATCAAGGAGGTGTTCGAAGATCTTCTCAGGGTCACAGTGAAGAACACATGCACCAAATTCCGTAGCCCTACTGAGGCCGTGGCGGAGGCGGAGGCGGAGGACGGCTACTTTGAGTAAACTGTTATCTTCCATCCATAATCTACTTGATATTTTGAGGATTGTTTCAAGTACATTTATTTTTGGATGGATATTGTGCTTTAGTTTTCTTTTTATGCAAACTCTCAAATTTACTCCGAACAATTATGTGAGTTTTCCTTTTCATTTTCTGGTATTAGATTCGAAGACAACACACAGCAAACTTAGATTAATGTTGGCATTATCAATGAATGAATCATATAATGAGTCAAAAAGTAATTTTGGTGTGATAACAAGAAGATAAATTTCACATCTCAAATTCAAACCTTGAGAATCCAGAGACTACATAATCCTCAAGTATGCATCTTTTCCGATGGACACAAATGACGGCAAAGCTTCTACTGAATACTTTAATGCCGTTATGGTAGTACTCGATCAGAAACAGATAAGTGATTTTAAGCTTACGTGGGTTTCTTTCTCGAAAGCAGTTGCAAATTTTCTCTCTCTGTTAAGAAAGAATTGTTTGCGCTGAAAACCTCTGCTGATAAATTTATGTTCAATCAATCTAATGTAAGATTTCGCTGTCATTCAAGTATAGCTATGCTCAGTAGTATCATATCTTCGCCAAGCAATTTCTGTCCGGAAGGGAATTATTATAATTTATAGTTAGAAGTAAATGCAAGATTTGAATTAATTGTGCAAGAAAGTCGTTTAAAATTGTAATTTCTGGTGGACTGTTGCTATGTTCGTTTTCGCATTTCATCTAAAAGCAGGATTATATCACAAAATTTTACGCATTCTATTCCTGCGTTTTGGAACATTAAATCCAAGTAGATAATGCATCTTTTCAAGGAGGCTGTTGTTCAAGAAGGATGCTTTGAGAAGCACTGACGAATGTGGTTGTGCTAAAGACGTTATGTGCATACGAATGTTAGGGATTACCTTAAGGAACATGCTACTTGTGTGGAGAGAACTTTTATTTATATAAAACGATTCCTCATTAAGTTTATGATAAAGTTTATACGTAGTTCTATCTAGAAATTGTCTGTTGTATAAATATTTACTATAGTTACATTAGTGTCAGATAATTCTATTTCAGCCAAGAAAAATATAAAATATTTATTTTATGTTTGTATGGTGCTCAATTATAGGAACTTATAGATATCCATGACCTAGGCCTATTGCATAAAAGTTCTTTCTGGTATTTATGGAGACGATAGTCTTTTAATAAGGTGAAATATAAGTGGACATGAGCTAGATAGATCCTCCTTAAAGAGGCTGGTAGAGGACTTTGGGTGTGCAAAGTGGATACCTAGGTAGATGATACCCGATTTGAAGAAGAAAAGAGTGAAAGGTCTGCTCTGATGGAGAAGCGTTTGAGGCAATAAAGGCACACTTTTTTCCTATCTGGTGACAGGGAATGAAACATGAGATTATCTTTAGGATCCGGAAGCAAAGGTTCATTCTATGGAATGGTGTCACACCTTTTCTCAAAGGCCTAAGAAATTCAAAAACCAACGATCGGCGTAGAACGTCATGGTGACTGTGTTGGTGGATGATATGGGCATTATTCTCCGTAGGTTTCTGGAAAGCGGCTTTACTGTGTTTTGTATCCTGTATATTAGGATACGTAATTAACGAAGCGGGCGGAGAGGGAGAAAATATATTCACACGACGCACAAATATACTACTTTAAACTGTGAGACTATAAACGCCTTCCTAACACCTTCTCAAGGTACGTCACATTTATAAGCGTCCGGACAGGGGTGTTATTGTTCGTCACCAGAACATCTCCCCTTTTGAAATTGACTATCGTTAGAAAATATTTATTTATTTATTTATACCCCACATCTCCCTTTTAGAGATTTTTTACTTCCCCCGGGAAACTTCATATTTTTTCCGTGTTGACACTTCTAACAATTCCGTCTGTTTCCTTTTCCTTGTACTGGTACACCTAAGTTCAACGATTCTTTGTGGAGTTAGCACATCAAACATATAGAGAACGTCGATGGCTACTTCCTTTCTTGTAACCCTTTCTTTCACAAACCTTCTGTTCAGCTGATTTATTTGTCTTTTGTGTTCCCTTTTTAAACTTTTCACTATGTACATCATTTTACCGATCTGTTTTATTATTTCGCCATTTTTCCCAATCTTTTTTCCCATTTCTATATACTCTGCAAAACACTTTATCACCAGTTTTTAAATCATTAGTCGTATTTTTCATGTGTTTCCTAGTTTCTGTCTTTCTTCCAGGCCTGTCGAAAACTGATCGCACGTTCCTGGCGAACATCAATTCAGCAGGCGACATGCCAGAAGGGGCACTTGGGTTCGGCGATACACGGTACACTCTAAGGAACTCACTAACACATTTCTAGATTTTTTTAGCGCTCTTTTGAACATGTCTGCATAGTATTCCGTTTGTCCGTTCGATCGTGGCTGATACGGCGGAGTAGTAATATGTTCACTTGAGAATATTTTACGAACATTTTAAAATTCCTTTGACGTAAACTGTGTGCCGTTATCGGAAACTATGGTGTCTGGGACACCGTGTCTTGCAAAAAGTTCATGTAGAAAAAAATCTACTGTTACCGTGGAGGTCGGTTTCCTACATTTGCAGATCTCTGGCCATTTGGTAAAACTATCTACCAATATTAAATAATATGATCCTTTCAATGGTCCAGCAAAATCTATGTGTAATCTGGTCCATGGAATATCGGTATTGAGCCAGTTGAAATTGTATGGGTGGTGACTTCGCTGAAAGAGCACAAGATTTTACCAACTTCTCAATATCCAGATCCATTTTTTTCCAGTAATCGTAACTCCTCATAAGTGATTTCATTCTAGAAATTCCCGGATGTCCCGTATGGAATTCTTTTAACATTCGTTTATGTAAAGTGAGAGGGGTACTACAACTATCTGTGCATACATAAGCACATCATCACAATTCGAATACGAATTCGAACCTGTGTTACTACCAGACACAAGTATTTTCTTATTTGTTCCTTCAGATTTTACACTATTTTTTATTTTTCTGATGAATTCGTCCGTCTCTGCCTTAATTTTTATTTCCCTCAACGCCTTATTTGTACTGGCGGAAGAACTGTTCACATTTCTGCAGAAAAGAAATTATGGGAAGGTCCCATAAGTTAAATAATTCCATCCAGTCCGTTCTGAATAGATGTATCGAATTCTTCAGTACAAACACTTTAGCTTTCAAGGTTTTTCCACAAAATGTCACATTACTTATCATTTCGCCTATGAAATGCAATTTATTTCCTGAGATATCACGTGCAATTTTCGAAATTTCTATCAATTTCGGTTTACCGATTCTTTTCCATGTGTCAGCGTTTATTATTGTGATATCACTGCCCGTATCTAATTGTAATTTTATATCCACATTATTCAATTTTATGGAGATAAATTTCCTTTTCTGAGCCTCGCCACGGATTTCTGCTGACAATACATTCGACATTTTTCTTGGTTTCGTTCTACAATGTGAGCTTTTATTACCAAATATTTCACACACAAAGCATTTTAGCTTTTTAAACGGACAGTTACTTCTAAAATGTAAACCTCCACACTCATTGAATGGATTCGGTCTAGACATTTTTTCTTTTTTCTGGTCCGTTTCAGGGCGGCACAACTGAATAAGCGAGCAATCCATTCTTTTTCTAATTATTTCTGCGTCATGTCGTAAATTAATAATTCTCCGACATTCGTCTTCTGCTGCCTGTAGAGTTACTTTTTGGTCTTGTTCTATTTTTGTCAATATCTGGGTACGTATCTCTGCATTTTTTTCTTACAGTTAACCCTTGAACAAAAATTAGACATTTAAATATGTCTGGGGTTAATTCATTCAGTTTGAATCTTTCGCACTGTCTGTTGACTACCCCAGCATAGGTGACGAAATCTTCATTGCCAGCGTGAATTGAAAACGGAACTGCGTTCACTAAAAATTTTCGATAAAGATTTTACTGTTTCATCGAAACAAATCTCACCTGGATTTTTAGGCAGTATGTAGTTACAGTATATTTCATGTTCAACAGGGGATAGCTTTCTTAACAGTGGTCGTACCTTTTTTTCGTCAGACTAATCTTTGCATTCTTCCTTGAAAATTCTTTCATATCTTCGCAGATATGCCGGAAAGGTAATCCCTTCTTCTGCATTATACGTGAATTCTCCAATTGAGTTTGCTACACTGTATGGCCAATATGAACTTGAAGTATTTTCCGACTTCTTTGATATCAATTCTAGCAACTGCTGTTTTTTTCTGTTGTTGCTGTTGTAGTTGCTGTTGTAGTTGCTGTTGCAGTTGCTGTTGTGGTTTCTGCTATTTCTGCTGCTGGTAATACGAACATACGAACATAACCTTCCTAACTATGAATCCCAACTTCACCTCAGGCAGGAAAACCTGCAATTTCCGGGTGTCCCAATTTTGCCCTCATGGCGGTTTCTGTCTACGCAAAAATGTAGTCTACAAATGCCGAATAGTAACACCACGCTCCCACCAAGCAAAGGTTTACATTGGCGGCACAGTGGATTTTAAGCGCCACTATCGAGCACATGTGAATTCGTTCTCCAATTCAACTTTTAAATTATCTACCCCTTTAGCAACTTATATACACACCCTCAAATCCCGAGGCATCTCCTATACCCTATCCTGATCCATCATCAGCGAGTCTCCTTACAACACTAACCTCGTCGTTTGTAAACTGTGTATAAGGGAATCGCTCACCATACTTTGCAATCATAACCCCTCATTACTTTGTAGATTCTCCGATGTAATTCTTGCATGCCAACACAGTACGGCGTTTGACCATTTTCTAAATCTATGTAATTCCCCAATTACCATTAACCTTAATTTACAATTAACCTTAAATTACGACATGGTCACACTAGTAGCACAAGCTTTTCTACTTAATTTTCCTTCTTAACATTACCTTTGTAAATTACTCCTACCCAGCAAATTCCTTCATCATTGCCACCCCAACATCATTCCTTAAATTCCTTCCCCTATCTTCTCCTTGCCTCCTCAACCGAAACAACTAATTACTGTTATTTACCACTCATGACCAACTACTATCTATACATCCCACCCCTCAGTCCAGCTCAGTCCTTATTGGCATTCACTCCCACATACCTCACCACCCTCTCTACACCACCAACCCACCTTCATTCTTAAAATTTCCCCCTTAGCCACCCTACTAGAATAATTTAACTGGATCCTCTAACTCCCTTAATACTCACCACCTCAACTTCCATTATTCTATCAGCACACCATCCCAAATTTCTAACATCTATTCATAAACCATATTTTCTGAAACCATCCCAAATTCTAAGATCTATTCATAAATCTTTCATTCACAATATCTCAGATACTGTCCTCACTTTTACCACTTCAATACCCTGTTCGTTCATTCTCCCCCCCCTCTCAATTATCTTGATTTGATCATCTTACTTCTTCTCCCTTATTTTGCTCCAACACCCTCCACACTCTCACCTATCCACCTATTTCCTCCTACCACTAGTACTTGCTTGCCTCCCACTACACCCCACTCTACCTATATAATTCCTTGATTCATGAACTGATACGTTTGATTTCGATCTCTCCACCCTGATGGAGGCCAACAACTTTTAATGCGGATTTGCTTCCACAAATTCATTGCAAATTGTTTTGGTGAACCACATCTCCCAACATTACGAAGGATCTCTGAGCCTCCAGAAACAGCTGTCGGACCTCCCCTCCTAGTTTTGAGTCTGTTATATGAGTAAGTTTGCTCTACAAATATGTAAATAAATGTGTATATTTATACTTGAATGCTATCTGAAAATTTACAGCCTTTGCCTTCTCTTTCGAATGTACCCATGTATATATATATTCTGCTTATCAAACCCAAGGAATTTTATTTGTTTATTTGCATCATTGTCGCCATATCTGCTCATTTGAATTCGCCTTATCCCCGTTGACTTGGACCTCGATAGTGTAACTTCAAATCATCTGAGCGCTACTAAGTGTATATTGAGATTCTCCCGGTCTCATTGGTTGACTCAAGTACAAGTTTGTGTGTATTCATCATTAGTTTATTTATTTTATTCAATTTTAGAAATTCCGGAGCGTATTGAACTTATTTTGTCCGTGACTTTTGACCCAATGTTTTCAATACATAAAAATGATTTAAACACTAAACATGTTTTTCCTATACTGAATGTATAAACATATACTTCAAGTCAGTGGGGATGCCATTTCATGGTCATTTGATTTACAAATAGCAGCCAACTCTCCTTTAAATTATAGTTTATTAACTTAAAAGGAAAGAATACATTAGGAAATGTATATCTAAATACACCATATCCGAAAAAAATGGCCATGATAGAATGGTCAAGACGGATCCTCATCCTCATCCTCATAGGTTGGACTAAATAATAGTATAGAAAAAGTCACATTTATAATGTAATTTTAGATATACTATGCCTGAATAAAACATGAGATGATGACAGCTGGAATAGCAATAGGAAGGAAATTCACATTGAATAATGTAATCCTAGATGCAATATATTTGAATAAAAGATGGGAACAGCTGGAACGCGTTTGATCATAAGCTTGCTTCATCATGACCGACATGGGACTAAGCAACAACAGCCAGGAAAGTCACTTTGGACAATGTAGTCCTAGATAGACTAATTATTAATTTAAAAAATGAAATGGAGATTGTTGCAATGTTTTTGATCATAGCTTTGATTGATCAGAACTAACTTGGGGCTAAGTAACAATAGCAACACAACATAAACATATTCTCAGGCATAGATCAAACTCAGAAACCTTTATATCTAATGCCATAATTCCAACATTCTAAACTAATATATCTTAGTTGTCATGTATGTTAATATGTATAAGATGTTTTTGAATGAATCAACCAAATTGTAGTGCGAACAAAGGAATATAAAAGATAAGATTGACAGACTGGAACTCCGTTTCACAATTCAGATATTATAATAAACATGATATCTGTTTGTTGTATAAGTATCACATTTTCGTCCTTTGTCTTTAAGGGTCAGGGAGAAAATAGGAAGCTGTGATGTTTAAGTTTTGTTGGTAAACCTTTTAGTGACACATGTAATAAGTGAAGATAATTGATATGAATTGATGTGAATCATCATGAAGCAGTGTGTAGACTCGGTTCACCAAGAACTTAAGTAATACTCTACTGTAGTTTTACAAGTCATTAGAGAAACAGCAAGATACTGAAAGTATTTCAATGTGTTTTATGCATTTAAATGAATTATATATCAGCTGACCTTTTGCCAAAATATCAGAAGTCTTTCAATGCATTTATTGAGATATTCGTCAGCCACACACAAATGTCAGTTGATACTTAAAGAATCTATACATGAAGTCCAAAATAAACATTCACTTCACATCCCCATCCCACCAAAAAATTCCACACTTCTCAACCTCTCACAATAGGAAAATCAATATAAATGGAAAAATAAAAGTTTTAGGTGATAAGCAAATATTGATATATAAATTAATGATGATGACAAATAAGTCTACAATGTAGGTGGCATATGTATTTACACAACTGTGTTTACATGTGTGCGCACACATGTATGTGTGTCCACTCAACCCCAGAAAAAGGCAGTGAATAAAATAAGGGCGAACGAAAGGTAGCTAAGCAAATGAAAGATACATTCAATTGATCGAAACTAATGCAGAAACAATAAGAAAGGGGACAGTAAGATCAGGGGGAGAGGGTATTGTTTCTCTTTATGTTTGTTTGTTACTCTTTTTCTTTACTGTCATCCCATGAACATTATGTAACAGGGTTAAAATAGGTTGTTGTTGCTTTTGTTATTCTTTATATTTTATTTAATTGTCAGAAAAGAACAACACCCTTAGTTTTTGTAGGCCTTTTCAGCTTAGCTTAATATTTCGATACAAAATCTTAGATGTGAACAGAATTGTAATAGAAGATTAAGACTAAAACTAAAACATTCCTGGCAATATCTTTTTAATTCTCATCAATATATGAGTTAAACTATATATGGAAAAAATCAGAAATTTAGTTTTGAATGCAAGAATATGAAAACATCTCAATTGAAAGTAAGTGGGGCAACAATCCCAGCTACACAGGTTATTAAAAACAATAACCAAGAAGAAGTGTAGTGTCATTATAATAAGTATTGGTCAAATATTGGGATCAATTTAATTCTTTACAGCATTTTTCTCTCTCCCTCCAAAATATGCGACATTGAACCAATATTAGAAACTATTATTGACAGTGTTGTATAAGTTTTTGAGATATGCTTATACTGAACATTGGTGTTTTTTTTTAAGTGCAACTTGGAATATGCTACATGGGTAAGAGGAGGCCAAAGTCTGTGTGGTAGCTGCTCAATCCGGAGCGGGTGGTGTCCTCCAGTGCAACAAAAGAAACTTGTCCATGTGCTTGCATTTGCTAAACATTTCAGATCTGGAATTAAGTAGTGTGGTGGAATTCTTGGGCCTAAAAAGAATATGCGTTCTTTCAGCTATGCATAACTTGCAGCTGTTTTGATCCATTTATATGTGGCGTACATTTCTCCACGATTCTTTGCTTGATTGTCTGTGGTATGCAGTTGGTCTTCAGATCTCATGCATGGCTAGCCAACTTAGTGGCTTTATTTTTATCAATGTGTCAGAAAGAAGACTGGTGGTTTTAAAACTGCCTTCACATAAACCGACATGGTTTTTCTTCTCAATTATGTTGTCTTTGGCTTCATAAACAAATGCTTTAATCAAACACTCCTGATAAAGCAGGCAAGGTTCAGGGTCTCAACAGTTACAACTGGGAGTGGACTCTTAGAGTGACTTATGAGTGAGAATATCCTTCATACTGGGGCAGCAGCTGTACACAATATTTATCGAGAGTCTATTAAAAATCTTCCTTTATTTGTGGTTTATTGAGAAATGCTTATTTAATAATGTCAGGAATTTCTTGCCTATGTTAGTTTTAACATTTAAGGAGAAATGGGGGTGGGCATATCATTTTCCTAGGTCTATTCTTAGGCTTCATATTTTTAAATGGAGAGTTATATGATATCTTATCTTTGGAGCTGCTGTTAACTAGGGCATTGTTATAGCAGGGGACTGCTTTATGGAATATTTCCTTGCAAGAGGGTATATTAGAAATCCTATTACTGATGTTGGATATCAGGTCTTGTCACTATAGATCGTGACAAGACTGGTTATGTATATATGTGAGCTTCTCATTCGGTTTATGATAGGGTTATAAGAGCATGAGTTTAAGTCTAGGGAAACATCTAAGAAATCAACTTTGGACAAATTAGTAGATATAGTAATTTTGAGGCCTAACCGACTAATGGTATATTATTCTTTTATTCTTTTACTTGTTTCAGTTATTTTTTAATTTAATACATGTACACTCATAGACACACACGTATATGCAGAATTATATGCTTATGCATACATATATACATACATGTATATATGCATGTATATATTCAAAGAGACTTTGATTTGAAGCTCCCGTTCCTGTAAGGTTGCGCATTATCTACAACATATACACATATACTTATGCACATATATCAATTATATCTATTAATTAAACATTTTGAAAACCAACGTTTTTTTTCTGAACCAGAACGAAATTCAAAGAGGCTTGTATTCCCGCTGAATGGAGGGCTGGGGATTCTGTGGCTGCTGATGTGTATACATGCTATGGCTGCTGATGTGTATACATGCTGTGGCTGCTGATGCGTATCTCCTGCACATCCTTGACTGTGAACAGGTGTTGTCGCCTTTTGTCAGACAGGATTTTCCACAGCTCGTCTTTTTGACCGAGCTGCAGTCCTGGATCAAGCGTAGAGCGAGGCAGGGCGCCTGGCACCTAGAGTGTCGTCAGGTGCTTACAGTCCTGTGTCAGTCAGGTAATGCGGTTGGTGGAAGTTCCACTCTGGCGTTCTATAGAAGGTTAGTGGCAGGAAAGTGCGACGACGCTCGCGGGGAAACTCTGGGCGTCGACGAGAATCAATTGGCTGGTCTGTTCCGGAAGGCTTTCGAACCGGAGCCTATGGATAATTTCCAGAAATCCTTGGCCTGGCAAGTGCTACCGGGGACATTACCTGTTCGGGATTGGCAACTACAATCTGCCTTCGGACCTATTTTTCACACCGGCTCCTGAGCGTGGATTGCGAGGCCATTCGGAGAAGCTTTACCTCCGAAGGTTTCGGCTTAACAG
>JAOPUL010006720.1:12996161-13006600 GCA_027564515.1 Octopus rubescens | reverse complement strand
TGTGTGTGTGTGTGTGTGTGTGTGTGTGTGTGTGTGTGTGTGTGTGTGTGTGTGTGAGTGTTTTCGCGGATTTTGTTAGACAGCCAAATTGATTTTTATCTTAGATGTCTTTAAAAGAAAAAATTACAACGCAAGCTTTTTTTCATTCTCATTTTTGCAGATCTGTAGAAAATAACACCGTTTTGAAATCTCGCGTCTTTTTTGATGCGTTTGACAACAGGTGGCAAATGAACTAGTGTAAAAGGTGTTAAAATGAAAAATAAAATGAAATATTTACGTTACAAATTTTGTGACAACTATTCCTGAGGGGATAGCGCTTCTGCTATACTTGAATAAATAGTCAGAATATACAATCTGTTGTCTAATAGACTCCACAAATACTAGTATTTTTCCATACGTTTCTAAACAGTGAACGAATCCTTGTTTTAAATTTCGGTAACTGATAAATTCAGATACAAAGGAGCAAACTCCCTTCGGAAAGAACAAGATTGTAACCGAAAGGAAAACGTTAAAATAGCTTTATTTTTTCTTTTTGCTTTTACTCAGTGTTTGGTTTACACTATAAAGCTAACTTGCAAATTTTCCACAAACATGGACAATAGTAAATATGAAATCTCTCGAAATAATCATCAGGAGTAAAAATAGAGTTAGTGGCAGAATATCTGAAGTTAAGCATGAGGATTTTGAACTTTGACTAAAGGCCACAACTTTGTAGAAGAATATAATTGTTTATAATGCCTCTAGAACATTATAAGATTTAAATTCCGAACGTTAAGGGACATAATTAAATTCTACATTATATTTAGTTTGATAATTTACCTTTCTGACCATAAGGATTTTAATTATTAATTAAATTCCCAAGGAGTCAAATTGATTGATACACGTTAATTATAGTTCCAATATATTTACAATGTGGCTAAAGTTAATATTGTCCAAGAATTCTGCTCTGATGTGAGAAAACAAAGTAAAATATCTAAAGCGGATTAATGGCCATTCATAAGGAAAACCTGTTATTTGACAGTAAAGGACGGGAGAAAAACGTCATGATACAATTTTTCAAATGCCAGATGAATGCTAGATGACGTCTAAAATGAATGATTCCGTTATTTGAGCATTTTTGCAAGAAATTCATTCATTTTCTAGTTGACAACATTTCAGAGAAAAAAATCTGCAGTTTCATATTTTTTACATTAAGTTTTAAAAGGTATTTCTTTTAAAAAATTGAATCATGTTATCATTTTTGTTTTCTTATATCTATCACCATTCGACAAAATTATTGGAATTTTATTTAAATCCTATATGTTCACACAATGAAGACACAGTAAATGATTCGCAACTGTCGACCTAACATGGTTTTGCAAAAATGTTATACTATAATTTGTCGTATCCAATGCCATGGCAAATATACTTTTAACATTCAATAGTTTCAGTACATCTAAGAGTACAATTAGTTCACTATTGCAAGTAAGATGTATAACCTACGAGTGTTTCAACAAGTTGCCATATTGGGTTGATAAGTTCTGAATTGCATAGTCAAGCCACATTTTACTTATGATGGATATGAATCCCCTTAAATCAAATATTTATTGATAGATATCCTATGATTATGGAGACTAAAATTATTACCTATATCAGTTAGTTTTGCATAACAGTTCTGTCAAACAAATATGTTAATCCATGGAAACATACACACTCGCGCGTGCGCATACACAGATGTTTATATATGTATATATATATTGATGCAGAACGATCTCCCTCCAGCAGAGCCTTTTGACCTCATGGATCTACACAATACTACCTCGAAGGCAATACCCACGATCTTTCAATCGTTGATCGTTCTTTCACTCAGTGTCTCACCCCAAGCAGCATTAGTACATCCTGGCATCTATTTGTGAGCATTTTCACAAATATATGTTTACACCACATTCCACTATTGTCCATTAGCAAAACTAAAGATAAGGATTAACCGAAAAATCAACCGGCTAAAATATTACCAGCTGCAACACCCGCACTTGACAGATATAGCTTTCAAAGAAACATTATCTTCAAAAGTCCATGAAGGCTATCATCGATAATCAAAGAACAAGGCCAGCAAGTTCGGGAGTAAGTCGATTACATCGACCCCAGGGCTCAACTGGTACTTATTTTGTCGATCCTAAAAAAGATGAATAGTATAATTGACCCCGGCAGCATTTGAACTCAGAACGTAAAGACGGACGAAATGCCGCTAAGCATTTTGCCCGGCATGCTAATGATTCTGACAGCCCGCCGACATAAGAAGAGTTTCAAATTTTTGGCACAATACCAGCAATTTTGGAGTAGGCCAGCAATTTCGATTAAATGGTACTGATTTTATCGAACCTGAAAGGATGAAAGGCAAAGTCGCCTCGGTGGAATTTGAACTCAGAATGTTAAGCCGTAATAAATGCTGCTAAGCATTTTGTCCGCCTTAACAAAATCAACAATAACTGTAATAGTAATTATTATTAGTATTATTATTATCATTATTGTTGTTGTATATTAGAAAACATTTATAATGAAGAAGAAATATAATGACATTATATAAAAATTAAATCATCACCCACTTTAACCAGCTATTGGTGCGTGGGTACCTTCAACGAAGCTCACCTTGTTGTAAGCATTCGTGTTTGGTCTCCGGTCTGAGGACAATTTCTTTCCAACAATCTTAAAAGGAGCTGTAGCGCCGCGCTTGCTCCTCTCGCCATTATTTATTTGGATGGAGTTTCCAGATAAGATTTTAATTAAACGAATTAAACTGCTTGGTCTATTTTTAATCATAAGGTTTTGTACGAAAATATATACACGAATCAGTCAATAATTGTATAGAAATAAAGATGGGCAAGACTATATTTATACGCTGTTGATTAAGAGGTTTCATTTAGAATACAATTTCAATATTGTTTGGAAGAAATTGAAAAAGAACAGTGTTGCCTATTTTAATCTCATAACAAAAATTTAAACATACTGTTCTGACACTTTTCAGTGAAAGATTGTTAGATTTCTTAACCTCTGCGTGTGTCTTAATCTTTCTTTAAGAATTCCTTTAATATAGCTGTTCCAATCTTCAGAAAATGGGACAACCGATGAAACATTTTTATTTCTTTTGTTAAAGAGGACCGGACAGTTCATGACGACATTTAATGAAGAGTTTTGTAGATATCTGTTTATGACTATAGAGTCCCAAGTGCTCGGAAAAGTTTCCATTCATGATTAAAATACATTTCCTTTATTTTGTTTCAATTTCCTTAAGAAAGAATGTTATGTGTGTTACATAATTTCATGCTGAAGCTCTATAATTTTACAGAATATTGATAAACAGAATACATATGGAATACAATTTAAATATGTATGAAATTATAACTTTGCTATCACAAAGCCGGTGTTTTATGTAGTATGCAGCAAACAGTAAAGACGTTTGTTTCCTGTAATAAGTTGATCAGCTGCACGAAATGAACCAAAATTTCACAATTAATCAATAATCCTTTACTTCTTTGCGTTAGGAAATACATTCCAATATTCTCAAAATAATGTTTTTAGAATGTTCTTACCTTAAGCTGCTTGGATCATTTGGGTGAGATTCTAGTTTAAAAAGTTGCCGCAAGATATGACAGAGGAATACTACATTCAGCTGGAAAAAGATTTTAAACAGAATACTTTTGTTAACATAGTATAATTAAATATCCTTACATTTATTAACAAACAGACACATACAACATATATACGTTTATGTTTACAAAGGGATGAAAGAGAACTCGATCGATGGTGTGGAAGTTATATTAATTAGAACACACTTGCTGAGTTATTCGGAGTCCCATACACGTAATGTATGCGTGTGGTCGTTCAAACATTATATACTGAATAAAGATAGGGCCACCAAATACTTGATAAGCCGATTCTCCTTTGTCAAAGCGGATCGTGTGGTTGTTGCAGTTACACTGTATCAGTCATATGGTGATTATAATTTTTAGGCTGACAGTGTCGAGGAAGCGCTTGCTAAGTATTCCCAGTTCGCTTTTGGAGGGATTGATTACCCTACATTTGGGGATTGAGTAGAAGATAGTTATGGTGATCCTTAAGGTAATGTCACTTGTATACGTGACCAGGCCGTATATGGGATTTTCAATATTTAGTGGTGTACTAGTTGCTTTCTCATCGTGTTTACAGTACTACGTGCGGTAGGGCCTGTTTTTTAAACATATGTTTTATTGAAATTGTTTGTCAGAGGTATAGAGAGCGCATTGATAATTTTGTCTGCAAGTGATGAGGGTTGGAGGATTGCTTAAATCGTTTCATTCATGATGTTTTGGAAGTAATTGTTATTGAGCCCATGCTATTTTTAACAAGTTTACGAGATCAGATTTGAAATCTTTTAAGGTCTTCAAATTTCTGAAATTTGAAAATTTTAGTTTAGGTTTATAGATAGGGCTTCGTAGGATGGAGTAAGTATAATTTTAAGGAATGTTTTTACCAGCATACTCTATTATTTATGTCAAACTGTAGGGAAAACGCCACAACAATATTTCACTTCGACTGGAAAGCCAGCGACAAACGATCTGAAATCTCTCTAAGTAACGTGGATCATTGTCGATACAGCAAATGATCCCGAAAAGGCAGATTTTACCGATCAAAAATGTTCCAAATATTATAGCAACCAGTGATATATCTTATGCAGATGTTAGAAGTATTAAACAATTGCCGCCATTGGAGAAAATTTAGTCAAAATAGGTTCCAAAACGCCTGACAGCTCCAGACTTATCGAGGCAAGATTTTTCCTTTTCTTAAAGCGGCCGAAACCGAGAAGCGCTTCACAGTGCTGAGCCAGGACTGTCACCCATTAGCTTTAATATATCCTCATTTTTGTACTGTGTTTCTTCAAATAACATCAATGTAGTTGAGTTACGATACACAAATTTCCAAAATGTAATGTTGAGCAATAATAATTGAGATGAGTGGAATGTGTCCATAAATTTTCTCTTTGTGATCACACAAGAGATTTTGAGCCCTCATGAGAAGCCTAGTTTATGCTTTGTCAAAGCGATTATCTGCATGGTCCAGATTTCAGCACTATTAAGAAAAATACTCTCTCTATATGCTCCGAAAAAGGCAAGCTTTATTGACTTTGAAATACATAATTGCCAGATGTTTTGAATCTTTTTTGCAGGCATCCAGTCTAATTCTCTGAGTGTAGCGAAACCTTTCATATTGTCCACAACATAGGACTCAAGTTACTTAAAGTAAGTCCTTGAGTTGTGAGTTCATGGCCATCGGGCATAAGCGTTTCACTCGGTAGTAACCCCTGATGGTTATAGGCTTGGGTTAGGTAGTTCCCTTGTACACCATAATAGTCGACTCACTTTGACCTGCAACACATTCGATCACGTAACTCACTTTTATTAATGAAAATCAGCTATTTATTGCACTGTGTGATACCAAACAACTTATACAACTTATTACAATTCCTTTAACATGCAAACAAACAACAATTCTAACCTTCCAATACGAGTTATCTGTTCATATTAATGAGTTTTTCGATAAAAGCAGTTTCAATATTATCTAAAATTTCTTATATTACTTTTTCGAAACCTATAAAAGAGTTTCTTAGTTCATGCGTGTAAGCATAAACTAAAAATAACTAACTCTTTTATAGCGTAAGATTGCTTATTAATTAGTTTGTCCTTACATAAAGTTATCTCTAGAGTTTTTACCAGGTATATGTTGCAAACTCTGGACTGTGCATCATCGGGTTTTGCGTTTCTCAATACCGACCATGTTGTTACGTAACTTATCCCTTTGCTTTTGAGTTTCCAAACAAGGTCAGCGAGCGAGGTGCATTGATTCTTGCACTTATTAGAAAATGATTTTTGAAGTTGTCGTTTGTTGCACCGATGCATGCTAATTTGTTTGTACTTCACACTTATATATAATGTTCTCTCTCATACAATCGTTCCCAAGCTGACATTTGTTTTTGTTTCTGAAGCTGCACTTTTTCATTTTGTAATCTGTCCTCCTTTAATTTCATTCCTTTTCCTGTTTTGTTTCGCATTGTGCATATTGGTGTTGTTGCTATTGTTTTGATTTTTTTTATCTCGATTGTTTCTGAGTGTTTCTTTCATAATTTCATCTCCATTTTTTTCTGTCCTGTTTTCTATGTTATTTCTTCTATCCAAGCTAATGTTTCTATTTATATTAGGATTTTCATAATAGTTATTAACATGCCCCTCGTTATTATCTTCTATACCACCCATCAAGTCTACACCATTCTGCATTCTGCTTTCATATTCGAGACTTAACTTATATAGTTTTTTTTATTATTAAATCAATGTATGTAGTATTCTAGGTCGTGGGATGTCGCATATGATAATTTTAACCTCTGCCGATAAAATATCTTATATCTACTGAACCTAGAAAAATGTCTATCTAATGCAGAGAAAAATTCTCGAGCAATTTTGGATTCGACTTGTAATCCAAATACCGGATTAAATCATAATATACCATCTTTATTTAATGTTTTATGGGGTTTGGTGTAGCTATTCAAGTTTCTGCTATATCGTTTTCTATTTGGATTAACTTTGATGATTTTATTTTTAAACACTATTTTCCTCTCTCTTTCTGTCCATTCCTGTTTGACATTTACCTTCATATTGATTGCCATTGTTTTTTTACCCGTACTTTTTACCCTATGCCTTATATTATTATCCAATTTCTCCGTATGCTTATCCACGTATTTACCCCTTTTAACCCTATATCTATTTTTATAATCATTTACTAGTTCATTATTAAGGGAATATGTAATTTTGTCTTTATACTCGGCCCTGGCTAGTGCTATGTTGCGATTTCTGGAGAGCTGCACCTGTACTCGGTTGGTAGACTGGAGCAAGATGAAATACAGGGCATAGTTCTAGAGTTCCGCCCGTTCGAAGAATCGAATTAATGAGTTATGATGTTGAGTCAAACCCCTCAAACACATAACCACGCCCATTTAAACGCACACACACGCACGTGCGCAAACACATATCTATTCGTTTCCTCTACTATTGTGGTTCAATAACGCTTTAAAAATCTACAACGTATCACACTGATATACACTAACACATATACAGAGATACAAATACAGGACAGTAACGCAATTAAATTTGTATTAGTAACGTATCATCTCAGTAAAATCATTTTGAGAATGGTTTATAATGCTGCCAGAAGTTAACGAAGGTTCGTGAAGCTTAAAAAGTAATATAATACCCAGAAAGATATATATTATGCATGCTGACTGATTATCTTGTAGATTATTTTTGAAGTCGACTAGCTTGAAATGATTTATAAAACATCTTTCATCATAGTCGTTGCTAAGGTTATGTGGTAACTGTTAAATCATTTGCCATATTTTAAGTAGTATCAATGGGAAAGGATATCCATTAATTTAAAGAGTGCATTTAATTCCTTACCTTCGAAGAATTTTAAACTCTTAGAAAGTAAAATTGATTTCTAAATATATATAATTATGCATATAATAATAAGCGTAGAAGCCATATATATTTATTCTCCTTGGTAAAATAATGATCTATCATTCTACATAATGACGTGATATTTCTGGATGAAAATTCGATTCGCTAACATAGATAGAAATTTTCTTTCTATATGAATTGACATAGATTGTTGATAGTCCTTTTAGTTACTTATATTTGAGCATTTTGTAAACTATGTTCCAATTATTAAAAAAAAACCCCAGTAAGATTTAGTCTCATGATATCAAAGGTGGATGAGTGAAAAGTATAGCACGCCTTAGGGGTAAAGTGGTTGAATGGATAAGGTACCGGAGTTTATGAGTTGTAGATTCATATTTGCTACGTTAGGCATTTTTCTGTATATCCAGACAGACACTTAGCTTTTCTGACTGACAGATTTATCTGCGTCTTCTACACTGGCAAGACTCATCTGTTGTTTGCCTAAATTTGCAATAAACGAGAGTGGGGTGCAAATTCATGGGTTGTTTGGGCATTATTTTAACGTACCGTTGCACTAACTTATCTATCCTTACTAATAAATATATATTTCTTTCCTTTTATTGGAGCCAATTTAACAGAAAACAAATGATACTATTATCTAAAGTTGGTGCTCTGCGTCGGCAAAAATTATTTAATGAAATTAAAAAATTTGGCTAAGTTCGTATCGGGAGATGAGACGAGCATTCTAAAATTTTGTGCGAAAATTTCGTTGGAGTGATAAACATTTTTCTCTCTCTAAACAATACGTCATTATTCCCGTCTCCCCACGATCATATCTAATTTTACAATTTTCATCCGAATAGGTTGAATGGCTTCAGTGTATTATATGTTTACTGTATTAACTGCAGGAGTGGAATAACAAAGTAAATTCCAGTAGATTTCAAAAAAAAAAAAACGTCAATAGACAAAAGTACTTTGTACCAATAATTATAAATATATCAAAGATGGCTGATTAACGAAACTTTATAAAACAATCGATATTGTATATATATATATATATTTCTTTTCTGAATGAGCTAAAGGACACTTCTGAAGAGGTTATCACTACCTTACTTAGTATTTATTACAATCAAATTTCTTCTAATCTGTTAGTATTTTGGTTGTATCCCGATACGTCTAAACAAATTGCATACCTAGGATTAAATAATTCTTTTAGCGTTGAAAATAATATGATGCATAAAACTGAGTACCAGCTATTATTGGTATTTTGTAGTAATTGTAAAAGTTCTCTTAGGAAAAAGTTGTCGATGAAACAAACCAACATAGATAAATGTGTTTCTTCAGTATCAAAGATGCATTTTAAAAACAAATGGGAAAACATTAGCAGATTTTCAGTTATGTCCCTAATCCGCTGACAAATTTTTCTCCTCTTTAGATACCAGCATGACTTGAAATTTGGATAATTTCCTGTCAGTCTGATAGCAATATCTTTGAAGATATTCCTATAACATTATCACTAAGTAAAGTTTGTGCATTATTAAAATAACTTCGTGTTGTTATATCAACTTGATTTTGGGTCTAAAATGACTCCCTCTAATCCTGTGAATGACACATCCAAAATGTATTAGAATCAGTTTCATCTATATACATAACAACTGAGAATTTCCCTAGAATATTTCGTATATATGTCTGTGATTTAGATGAACTGAGAGCAGAGATAAGTGATTTGACCAGAAATGCAGAAGAACAAATATTGTAGATCCAAACGTACTACTGTTCCAAATATTACCCATTTGCCCATTTTGTCTCTACTCTTCCATATTGCTATACACAAATACACCACCAACGAGTCGTTGTTGATAACATCTGAGTCTCTAAACAAAGCATTCACTTAGTTAATAATAGGTACAATGGGTTCGGTCCTGCTTAGGTTCAGTTTTACTTCAATAAGCAAAGAAGGTACTGCATAATTTACGAATATTTTATAAACTCAGAGTGTTGAAATCAAATTCTTCGATGCATGAGGAAAAGATACAAGGATCCTAATTATATGTAAATGTTGTGAAAATTCTGTTAATGTTATGTCTCTAACTCACAACTGTAAGGCATGCATTAATTTTGCAGCAATCCTGAAGCTTACATTACTAAACCTGTAAATAAAATAGACCTTGGATTGTTGGATAAGATCTGCGAAGGTAATTTGTCCCTCCCTGGACACTAAACATTGCTAATGACGATGTATAAATACAATGTCTACAATACTCTCCCAGCCAAATTATTAAATAATATAATAGGAATAAAAAGAAATAAAAGGTATGTATTTATGAAAGCTAATATATTAAGGTCCTTCTTTAATATAAGAAAGAAAAATCACTTCACTATTACCCTGTCACCTTTTTGTTTGTCACTCAAACTATCTGTTAAATACACATGCATGCGCTCACAGAAGGAAAAATAGAAAGAAAATTAAAGAAGGATGACAACAAATCGAGCTGTACGTATGCGCGCACACGTAAGTGTATAAGTGCTTATGTGTTTTTACAGGTTTACTTTCCACATCTGTATATAGCTGGAAGCAACAGAAGCTAAATATAACTTTTTTCATGATTCGTTGTCTGAAAAGCCACAGCAAGCTGTCAGGAATCAGGAACAATACAAATATAGCCCAATTCACTTCTATCAGATGTTAACTTGTGATTTTTAGATGCTTTTTCTCATTATCGAACATGTTTTTGTGTAACTCATTCATCAATATAGATTTTTACATAAGAAAAAGGTGAATTTTGTGAAAGAAAGAAAAAACCGAAAACAAACCTTAATACGTTACTACTTCATATTTTATCATTATTTCAAATGTTAATTGAAAAACTTGTTAATACCCACTAAACAACTCATATATATATGTGAGTGTGTGTGTGTGTATGTGTGTGTGTGTGTGTGTGTGTGTGTGTGTGTGTGTGTGTGTGTGTGTGTGTGTGT
>JAOPUL010006720.1:12801906-12816596 GCA_027564515.1 Octopus rubescens | reverse complement strand
TATATATAAAGAAAGTGCAACCGAAAGAAGTGCAACCACAACCCTCAAGAGTGAAGAATTGTGGTTAATTCCGGCATAACTCGGTCGCAGTGTGATTAAAATAAAGGTAGTAGAGGTATCACCAGAAGTGGACATCTCTTTGCTGGTAACAGTCGTAATATACGGCATAGAGAATAAAACAATAATTCTCCAAGTGCACATAATGGGAAGGGAAAATTGGTCAGGTACGGCAATGGAATTATTGATACAAACCGATTTGGTGAGTGCTAAAGCAATCCCTGATCTGAGCAACATCCCTAATTAAACACAGTTATTCGTAGCTTTTGAGGGAAGAAAGCTGGGATGCCACATTTGTGGCGAGACAAACCACTTAATGGCTTTCTGCTCCATGCGAATAAAAGGAAAATCTTCGCTGTTGCAGACAGCTCTAACACAACAACAACATCAGTGTCAAAAGCAACAGCATCACTACCACCACCAACAAACCATCACACACCCACACATGCTACACCAATGCAATTACAAATATCTTTAGCACTACAAACACCACCAACCTTATAAACAGTTCGACAAACGAAAACATATAGCAATCCAGACCAACAATATGAATAGCACTCCCAAGGCATCAGCAATTACACAGCCATAGGTACAAACAACAAGAACATAATAAAATATATTCAACAATACACAGGCATTATTCTAAATGAATATATCGCATCCCCGCATAATACCTCTATTCACATAAACACTATAAAAACAACGCAACAAACTTAACACATATTGAAAGCGAAATATTCCAAACAATGAGAGCTTTCCGTAGGAATATAAATGAAAGACACTACAAAGAAATACCTGTGAAGATAAACCATAAATAGCCAGAAGGACAGATTATCTGTCTCTCCACGGAAATAGGGTAATTGATTCACTTCAATCTGCCTCTCTCTGTCAAACATGGCCTTGCTCAAAATAGACAGTATAAATGCAGACGGCCTGGGGTTGCCGTGGAAACAGAATCACAGGCCAGTAATTATAAATGCCGTGGCTATCAGTGAGATTAGACTTTCCAAATGACAAACTTACATTCCCATTTTCGGTAGATACGCGATTTGCTCATCTCCATATCAACTGGGAACGTAGGCGTGGACTCAGGATAAGTGCTATCTTCCTGGACACAGAAAAGTTGGTTGTCCTGGATACGAACAGTAGCAACGGAGGTGCTTTCAGACTGATGGCTCTTTATTCTCTGACATGGGCAAGCCGGATTTCTTCAGATATCTGGAGGTTTTCCTGGAAACGCCTCGGCCTTTCGTGCTAATGGGTGACTGGAACGCCATCTTGGACGCATGTTTAGATTGTATGGGGGCTAGCTGTTAGAAGAGGGGATGTAAAAGCCTCGTAAAGCTGCACAGACGTTTTCGACTCTCTGACAGGTACCGAATGGATTTCCGGAATGTGCCAGTGTAGACATGGATGAAGTGCATCGAGTCATCTTGGTCATTACTAGATAAGAGTATTCTGTTGGCCAGTAGATAAGGATAGCCTAAGTTGTCCACTTTTTAAAATCAACGGCAACACAGAGCACACATTTGTGAGCTGCACGGGTGACCTAGATAGTTTCGTAGGTAGGGAGCCGGCTGCTGGAAACCGAACGCGTCACACCCAGCGTGCCGAGCTTACAGAGACTGGATTATAGAATTAGTTAAGCGTGCGCTGATGAGGTCAATAATCAACAACAAATGGAGGTTTGCTCTGAAAAGGGCAATTTGAGTAGAAGCGATTAGGTTCAGTAAATCATTAACAAAAGAAAGAAATATAGGGAAACTTTGAAGAGGTGTTTATGAAAAGTATCGCAACTGATGTGCTGGCGGTGAGATTGGCCTTGGACCTATTCTTCAACGCTAAACTCTGATGCATTGTCAGAGTTAATGGGAAACGAGAGACGAAAATCGCTTGATGGGCTCGAGTGGCAAAGGCGCAACGTGGTAATAAAGCTACATTCAGATTTTGGTGGGCCAAAATGGGTGCATGGTACTCGAGCTCGAGCAGATGTGTGCGGCATTTCAGCAGTACTTCACTCAATTATTTGCGCCGAAAGGTAGTCCGGAACACAGGATGGACTTCAGTGCCTACCTCGACGGTATGTCACGATACTCTGCAAAGGAGGCGGAGCGTTACGAAAGGCCGATAACACCACCGAAATACGGGATGCGATGATAGGCTGCGCGGGGAGGGGGTAATCGCCTGGTTTAGTGGGTCTGCCTTACGAGCTTTACTTTTATATATTGGACTTGTTTGGACTTGGTGGATACCTTAGCAGATATCCACCACAACTTTTGTAGGACGCTGGACAGAGGGACCGATTAAATTGCCTGGAGTCCGGTTTGGTTCGGATCTCCAGGTGGAGAAGAACTGGGACTAGGAAACGAACAGAGTAGGCAATCTTACCCAGAAATGGTCGGACAGAAAGCTATCTCTGAAAGTTCGGGCAGAGGTGGCCAATGCTTACGTTGCATCTGTTATTTATTACCGCCTGACTATCGTGCCTTGCTCCAGTTTACGTCTGACCAAACTGGAGCGCATACCCTTCCGCTTTCTGTGGAAGGGACGTGTTCCATTGGTCATGCGCTTCATTTGCTGTCAACACCTGCTGAATGGAGGAATGAGCATGCCGTGGATGCAGATGTGTGGATGTGCTCTGAGACTACGACGTCTCCAGCACTTCCTTGACGGTGAGCAGGTGTGGTCACCGTTTGTCAGACTCGGTCTTCTACATCTTGTCTCCTTGACTAAGATCAAGTGTAGACTGCAGCAGGGCGCCTGTCACCTAAAATGTCGTCAGTCGGGCAATGCGGTCGATGGAAGTCTCACTCTGGCTTTCTATATTGGGTTAATGGAGATCAAGTGCGATGCCGTTTTCGGGGAGATTATAGGCATCGACGAGAATCAACTGGCTAGTCTGTTCCGGAGGACATTCGGGTCGGGGCTTATTCATAATTTCCAGAAATGCTTGGCCAGGCAGTCCTTCCGGGGAACATGGCCGGTTCGGCGTAATCTCTTTCTTAGTCAATCAAGAAATCCATGTTTATATGTATTTATGTACAGCAAAGAAAAAAGTGTGAATACCCACATGAGAGTGGGTGTATAATCCTATAAATATGTTTGAGAGAGAGAGAGAGAGAGAGAGAGGGGGGAGAGAGAGGTGAGGTCGGAGAATAACTGAGTTTGTTTAAAATCTAGCAGTTCGTTGTGGGTATATTACCTTGGTTGAGACAAAATAAAATGTAAAAGGCAAACGTAGAGTAAGAATGAGAGAACAAGTACTATGTTAATCAGAAAAGTATTATTGGTTATGTATATGTGTGTGTGTCTGTGTGTCTGTGGGGTGGGGGATACATTTTCAATCGAGAAATATTTCATACACAAGGCATGTTTGAACTGAGACTACGGTACCTTGAAGTGGGATCGAAACGCGAACCGTCTATAGTCGACGTGATCTCTATAACCGCCATTAAAATAAGGACAATATTAAACTATTGGTTATTCTATTAATTGAGTACAAATGTCCAAGCTGTAATTGATTTGCATTGTTTCTATCAATTATTGAATTATCCTATAGTATTAATGTAATTTATATAATCCGTTGAACTTCAAATTATATGATCATACATGTAACCTAATCCTTATCTATTCACACAAACGTGATAACAGATCATATTTACTGAAAATCAATTTTATGTAAATTACTCGTATATCATTTTCTGTATTTTTATATTGTTCCTAACTCTCTGCATTATCTACTTTATTTATATTCCTCTCTAATTGCGTTCTAAATCTATCAGTCATCGTGTGGCATTTCAATATCTAATGACAATATAGTTTATTGTAGCAATATACTGGAGGCGATTTACAGAACTATTCATAGAAGATATTTACTTAGTAATTGTCTAGATAATGTCAAAGTCATAATGATATATCATATTTGCAGTAATTTTCAAAAATATTAGAATACAAATGTGTTTCATGAACTCACATTTGTCTGCAAGGATAAGTTGTTCTTCAATGACAACAGTCAACAGCGATTAGCATATTTAAGTTCGAATCTGTTGTAAAGTATTAAGAATGAATCCGTAAGTCATTGTTTTGTTTCTCTCTGTTAACATTTTACACGATCGGTTAGCAGATATCAGCATATATCTGTAAGTAAATTGTTTGTTGACGATATAAACAAAAGCCATAAACTCTTGTTAAGTTCGTTAGTACAGGATGATATTGGTTGGGAAAACACAATGTTGTCGAAACGATGTCCCAAAGTCCTCTTGCACTCATGACTTGAGTGTATTATGATCATACATTTCTAGGGAAACTCGACAGTGAATAGCATATTTACGTTCGAATCTGTCGGCATGTATAAGAATGAATATATAAGTCATACACTGAAATAATCTCACTTTAGGGCTAAAGGAAATAAAAATACCCTTATTAAATAATCAGCGATGTGATAAACTATTGTAAGGAATTTACTCGACAACGTTATTATTTTTACCAACTCATCTCACTTTATTGTGAAATATTTTACAAGTAAATAATGTTCTCATTATATATCATTTTTGTATACTTTTATTGCTCTGCGCATATATGAAAAGAGCCCATTTGTTATGCTTAGTTAGGAAGAGCCAAATGTATTTCAGTAAAATAAATTTGTTTTAATCTTCCTTTACAAACTGATAATTACACTTGAAACGCTTTTATTTGCTTTTTATTATATCATGATCAAAGTGCCTGTTCAATAACCATTGCAGCAACGACTATAAATATTGATTGCTTATCTATTTTATTCGAGACATGTCGTGCTCGGTAGTAGGCTAGATGACAATTCATTATTTGTTTCAGCTTTGTCTAAATTAATGAGATTATAGCTGTCGGAAAATAGTTTCATAGAATTATTTTATTCCATAGTTTTATTTCTTATATTTTATATCTTACGCCTTTGGGGACTAAATTTTGTTGTCATAATAGACACATCAAAAAGGCATTAATAGAAACACCTACGGAATAATATTTCATTTTTTATTCCTGTTTTTAATATATATTTTTGATTTTTGCGACGCCATTATTACCTGCGGTTGACTTCATGTTAATACAGTAAAAGCGGTTTGCAAAATTATCTCCATTATTTGAGATGGCGGTAAATTTAGAGAGTTTTGCAGGTTATTTCTCCAGAGATATTGTGACATTTGAGCTGTTTTAAGGTATATTATCAAAGAAAAGTGAAATAGCTGTAAACTGGAATATAAAGCAGACACGATGCATCGAGAGCTTATTTCTTGATCCGCAGCACTCATACAAATCACTTACAAAGTATTGATTTCTTTCGAAAGTAAAAAAAAATATAGGAGGAATAGAAATAAACCGTTGATATAGTCCTGAAAGCTGTGATAAGAAAATTGAAGGGGGTCGATTTTCACTACGAATAGAATTTCATTTCAATTCTAGTCTGGTACTCACTTTTGCATAATCACGTAGAGTGCGTAATACCCACGAAGAAAACGCATAACATTCAATACAATCCTTTACAGAAAGAAGTAGAGGTGTAAACAAACATTCGAATTCACGTATTATATAACTAATCAATATTTTATTAATTTCTAGTGCTGAGTTCAAGTTGTGCTCATAGTGAAAACAATACTTATGCCAAGCAGACTTGAATATTTTCACACTATTTGATAAAAGAAATTCTAGAAACCCAACTTCATAGAGAAACTGCCACACTCAGTACATTTTGATAAACCAATCGTTCTCGTTCCGTGTTAGGATCGTCTCAAGAAACTATAGTTTCATGAAAGAGAACATGCTTGACTACATTGGACAGTTTTGAAACAGTGGAACTGTAATGACCTTGTTTCTATTTAGTTTGATGAATTATTAAGTAACTTACTGAATAATTGCAAAATGCAGTTGGTTTATGTGATAAATTAACTTACACATTTGTCTTGAAGTAAACTAATCTCATCGTTAGGTATGATTCCGATGGCAAAATTAATTTACTTAAATCAGTAGAAATACATTAGTAGTTTGTGAACTCTGCTAATGAATACATGCAAGAGTTGTGCATAAAGAAATGATTAATTGCTTAATTAGACCTTTATTTACTATATTATACTAAATTGGAAGTAATTATAGAAATACAAGAGCGGAAGTATCAGTGTGAGTCTGTATATGTGTATGTATGATGATGTTTATATGTGTATAATTTTAGAATATAATGATGAAGGGAAATTACTAAATGAGGCCAACGGTATGAATATAGATAAATCAAGTAGACAGAGATATGTTGACTGACGTACTTTAAATTTATTCTCAATTAATTGAAATTTGCATCTTAGTTGAAGGAAAACTGAATCTAGCGGCAATTGTTAATGACTGTCGGTGAAAAGGGAAGGTAATTATCAAGAAAGTAAGAACTAGTTTCTCAAAACTTCAATTTATATGGTTATGAGGAAATCTGAACTTTGTCAACATACAAGCGTCAACATATAAACTGAACTAAGTTGAAATTATTTTATATTTTTAGAGTTACTTGCATTTACTGCCTAGGAGTGGTCTTGGTGTACATCCTTAACTATATTCCTCTTTATCTGACTGATCTAAATTCATAGCACAATTCCACTTTGGTTATCTCTCTTAGCTGACTGTATTTTCTTAATTATTCATATAACTACTGACTAAAATTCATCGTCTTTTCCTCTAAAAATATTTAGTGACTGATTATGTAGATTGAATTTGATTTTCTCCGTTGGCGAAGTTCAATAATGTCTAAACTTGCTCGCGCTATAGCCTTGCCAAGAATATTAATATTTTTGTGACAATAATTCATAATGTCTTTAAAATATCTCCTAGTTTTCTGACAAATACTGCTAGGTTTCTTTATTTTCCCCCAAATAACAGGTAAATATCATGTAGTAACACGAAGCAGTGATGAAAATGTCTTTCGAAGCAAAAATATGTCACAACATTAAGCTAACCTTAGCTTAAATATGAGCCAATGTTTTTATACAACATTCATTAAATCTCTCTTTATCACATTTGTACTATTGTTTGTACATGATGTAAAGTGTAATAACGACCGTAATGTGTAGGAACCAAAGCGCATATGCTGAATCATTGAGAAACATACTCGATACAGAGATAATCGCTTCCCATAACAACACTCATCTCTAGTGGCCAATACATTGTCAAGGTTAAATGTTGAAATCACTGCTGTTAGTTACGTTTGCTTCCAAGAGAAAGACAACCACCAGGACCTAGCTGCACGCTCTACTGATTTGGCAAGCCAGAGAGTGTAAGGTACCTTTCTGGAGTTTTGCTTCAGGATCAATAATTCCATTTTCTTAAAGCCTGAAAGTCTGACAATGGGTTACTCTGATTTTATTAACTCTGTACGCCTTCTAGTTTTAACCAAGCAATATACCACATTCTTCAATGTGTACGCCACTACTCTTCAAGCAAATCTGGTAGAGAGAACAAGTGTTATACCGATTTGTACAATCTTGCACGGAAAGACCCTCAGACAATAATAATCACGTTTGACGACATCAGTGCCAGAGTAGGCTACAATTCAGAAACTGGCGAGTAGTAATTGACAAAATATGAATCAAATGGGTTCCTTTTGCTAGCGTTATATGTAGAACAAAAACTCACCATTACCGATGCCATCTTCCAGGAGCAAGACACGAAGAGGTATCAAAACTACATTCAGACTGCTTGGATGTAACCTTGACCCAAGCATAAACAACATATTCATTACCTACCGTCACCATCTATAATTCCTAGAACTTTTCAACCAACCTACTTTCTACTCTATCCTTAACATCCTCTATAGTGACTTGTTAGCAACATTGGCGTCGTCGAACAAGTGGACATGTTTTCAGGATGGAGGGACAGGAGAAAGGATAGACACCATGTTTGCTAATTACCCTGATGTGTGGCAAAATATCATGCCTCAGTGACAGAGAGGCACCAACGAAAAGGTTAAAAAATGGTCTGACGAAACCTTACGGTATTCTCACATCGGTCATTCCCAGTGGTTTAATATAGCCTCCAGTTGCAAGGTGAGCCACCAATGTGTCCCCCTTTCTGAAATGCACGCGCAGGGCTGATCTTGAGAACGAAAAAAGATTGAGGAAAAGCCATGATACACTAATACCGAACCCAGAACAATATCTCTTTTGCATAGGCTGCAGTCAGGCGTGTCGACCTGTATTGGCAATGTCAGCCGCCAGCTGACCTGCAATTGACGAAGATAGCCTCTTCGTTCACGAAGCCAAACTATGATAGTATGTATGTATGAGGGATACATGCATACTGAGGGACATGCAGGAAAGCAGATATACAGCAGACGGAGATGGGACTAAGAAAACGCAGAAACAGAAAAGGGTTGCGAGCAAAATAGGAGTGTGAAAATATACTAGCATGAGGAAAGGAAATGAAGCAGCTAATGTGAGAAAGATAGTGAATGCTCTGCAGATTAAAATAATTTTGTAACTACTCTACTGCAGGGATAAAACTGAAATTTCATCTTTATTCATATTTGAAAACTTTATGTGAAGAAGGATTTATCGTACCCTATGCAGAGTGATGTAATAAACAATCAATTTTATATCATCTGTTGATTCCACCAACAGATAAACCATCCCATTTGCTTCAAATGAAGGTATAGTTGTTGTTATGACGTATATGCCAATCCTAAACGAAGTAGCGATCTAAGTGCAGTGAAATATCTATAGTCGGAAATCAAACCACTTTGCACGCTCAGTTAGTCAGGTGATGCTATCTACTCTTGTGTAATCACATACTAAATTATGTGAGTTTATTGTTCGGCACATAATACATAAATAAAATATCACATCAAAACATAAAATAAACATATCATCTCTTTAATGGCTATATGTTTCTGACGTGCAAATAATAAACTAGGAAACTAAGGTTACTTTGATGCAGAAATATCTACAAATATTATCTCCTATGGAGTGTTACTTTCTTTTATTCTCTAATATATTTTCTGTTTCATTTTGCAAACAAAACCAATGATGTAGAAAAAGATAAAAACCCTTTCACAAATATTTATTAGTTTAGTCTACAATAATTCATTAATGGATTCTACTAAATCATATGCAAACAACTTATATACGGCAAAAAAAATAGCTTCTATCTAGTTTAGTGAGCTTTTTTAAAGCTCATCACTCAGAAGAAAGTAAAGGCAAGAGTTAAATCAGCTGTCAGAAATAATATTTGTTTCACTAACAATTCCCGAAGTTTAGGCTTGACATACTGACATAAGATGGTGCTGATCATTGGATATGTTGAAAAAGTTGCGAATGTACTGTAATAAGTCATGTGTTTTCAATGATTTTGCAAGTCGAATTTTATTCCTAGTTGAATACGTTTCATTTCACTTCTGTAGTTAATAATCTTCAGAACGACATGAATATAACAGAATCGTCCACTCGGCCGGAAGAGTTTCTGCTCATTTAACGAAGCCATTACGTGATATGTCGTTAATTCCAAATTAGAAGAGACTGTAGAGTGTTTTGATTTACTGTTGAAGGCAGTTGACTTCATATGTACTTATAATAATCTTAGGAACGAAAGTAAGAAAGTTTCATTATTTCCTTAGGCCTATGTACACATGAAAGGTCTTGTGTTTAGCCAAAATAAATATGATTATCCTGTTTCAATTCTTTGTTGGAAATTTTTCTGTACCAATGATAATGTTCTTAAGGCATAAACGCCACCAAATTTGCTTTCTATGTAACTAATGTTATTAATTTTCATTTTAATTATAACTTATAAAACGTTACATTTTTAAAGTAACATTTATTCGGTGAATGTAGGTTCTGAAGATGTAGGTCCTGATAGATGGATTGAAGTGGTACTCCACTGACGTCAACTTATGTTAGAAATGATTCTCGATGCTTGAAATGAAAGGTGAAAATAGCCAAAGCCGTGAGATACCCAGATTATTATTCGTTTCTCCTTGATGTTTGGATGATTTGGAAACAATACACATAATACGCATTATTGTAACGACATGAATAACAACAGCGGCAATAATAATGTTGATGATGATGACATCGACAATGTTGAGAATTTCATTATTTATTACAAGGTTTCACAAAAAGATTTGAGGAGGTGGTATTATATGAAAGCGTGTATTCAACAGGAATGACAAAAACAAAAAGATCATGGGAACATTCTCCTGAAGAGGAAGTCATCCGATGGCACCTCGCAGAAACCCACAAAAGTCAATACTCCCTGGCTACTGAGGCAACAGTCCTCTTCCAGCTGTCCCACTTCTGTCTACAGGAACATGCTCAAAACAGGCCCATTCTCTTAGATCATGCTTGCTACTCTTATCTACCCAACAAAAAATTTATCGGTATACATCACTTTCTTCTCCACCCTCATTTTCCTTTTCCAGGCAAACTTGTATAAAAGTCTTTGTTTTCACCACTTTCAGTATTTTTCCCCAAAGCCCCAGACAGATAAGATTTTCTGCCCCCTTCTCGTCCAAGAAAGACAGTAGTACGATCTTCACAATAGACGCAGATGATAGCCAAATTTATCCTACACGAAGCGGCAGGTGTTCAACATACATCCACAAGTCAGCAATGTTCGAGCACTATACATGTTTTATTGCGTAGCACACATCTCGAACAGGCATGCTTATACATCCACCTGGGAGATTTCTGGAAATTATTAATGGGCTCTAGCCTGAACATTTTTCGGAACAGACAGCCAGTTAGTTTTCATCGACTCCCAGAATTTCACCGAGAATGTTATCGCTTTTGTCCGACATTAAACACCAACAGAACGCCGACCTCGAACTTCCACCTACTGCACTAGCTGAGGGTTGTGAGAACTTAGAGATATTCCAGTTGCCAAGCGCCCTATCTCGGTATTTGATTGATTCAAGACTGGAGTTCTTTCAATGACAAAGCTGAGGAGAAAGGCGTCTGACAAACGGCTGTGATACTTGTTTACTGTCAAGGAATTATTGGAGATGCCACAGCCTGGTTAGGCGTAAACTGGAACAAGGCACTACAGTCATCCGGTAACAAATGACAGTGGCGATGCATGAGTTCGTTAACTCTGCTCCACCTTTCAATGGTAACTTCCTCGCAGCCTATTTATGGATAAGATTCCCCTCTTGTTCACCTGCAGATTTCGAGCAAATCAGACGCCGCGAAATTTAATCGCTTGCATTCGTCCCGCTCCACACGATGCTGTTGAATGACATGAACTTGACTCTCCACGTATCCAACTGCAGGCTCGTCGATATTTTTGGTTGATTTTGGCTCTGTTACCAGCTCATATTTCCAAAGTAATTAAAATAGCAAATAATAGTACTGATAAGCTCCCACTACTAAGAAAATATTCTAAGGCGTGCGGCTCAAATAGCCTCTGGCAACCAAGACCATCTCCTGGTCTGCCCGACGAATAGATGTTAGCCTGGTGGAACTGCTAGATATTGACAAGAGAAGGGGCAAGGGTGGGTTACTAGCGCCCTAATACCAGTTGTTTACGAGTAGATGGAGTTCGTCAGCCTGGAAGGCAGTTCGTCTAGAAGGAAACTCCGATATAAAACCATCGCTGCCATGAGGGATGGAGTGAACAAGGCGGATCTCGATTATATCCGACACATCCAGCAGCCCACTGCAACCACTCTAACCAGATCCAGCATGTCACCTATTCCATTGGTGCAGGTGATGAAGGTGGGTGGCAAAATGCGTGGCTCTTGTGATTGCAACACATAGTCCACCCTAAACAACATCAGGCGAAGACCATCTGTGACTTGAATAACGAGCATCTTCCCTAAGTACACTAGCGATGGTAAACCGGGCGACATGGGCAGGTTGGAAACCCGTAGTCCGGCGTCACATGTTGGCGGCTCTTACGTGAGAGCCTTCCTACCTACGAAGTATTGTGTCGTGAGTGTTCAGCAGCTGTAGGGTGCGACTGGGATGGCCTATTCAGGATCATCGAAGCCCACCCCATACGGGGAAGCACCTAGAAAAGGAAAAGGTGAGCTAAACGTCGGACACCGCTTTTTTCCCTAATTGGCTTACTGCGGCCATTGGTGACCCAATACAGCAGCAGCAAGTACAAGAAAAAGAAAATTTCCCTTACTGTGGGAACTTGAATGACACGAACAGACCTCACAGGTGCACCGCTCCAGTGAACAGGGAACTGAATCCTTACAATGTGGATATCGCAGCCCTATCTGAAACAAGACTCACTAACGATGGTAGTCTTTGTGAAGAAGGAGCGAATTACACCTTTTTCAGGAAAGGCAAAGTTCTTACAGAGCAGTTAATCCACGGTGTTCGCTTCGCGGTGAAAACTTCCATAATGAACAGATACAATCCGGCTCTCAATTCTATCAGTGAGCGACTCATGTTCCTCCGCTTTCCCCTTTTCAATAACTATTATCTTATGATGATCTCAGCTTACCCTTGATTCTGGTGATGAGATCTTTCTACTCCGATCTCAACAGGACCATCCAGGTCGTCCTAAGAACAGACAAACTCTTTGTGTTGGGAGATTTCAAAAATAGAGATGGACGAGCTAATGGCATCTGGACGGGAATTCTGGGAAAGCAGGATGTAGAAAACTACTGCTCGAACAGACTGCATCTCCTTGGCTTATGCGATGAGAATGAGCTGGTGGTTACTAACATCTTCTTCCATCTTCTCAACCGGCGCAAGACCACGTGGAATTATACGAGATCAAAGCACTGGCACATCCTGGACTACTTCTTCACAAGATCTTGTGACGGGAGAGCCTTCCCGGTGCAGATGACTGCTGGAAGGATCGTGAACTATTTGTTTCCCACCTCAGTTTCTGATTGAGACACCTTCCCTATCACAATAAATCTGCAAAGAGAGCACGGCGCTTTGATGTTTCTAAATTGAAGACCTACGCAGTCAAGCGGGATTAATCGTCTCACCTCACGGAACTTCTACAGGGGGTGCCCCTATCACCGCAGAGGGGGACAGTGTGGAGGAACATTGGTCCATCTTACTCGAAACAATCACTAAAGGTGCTGAGGAAATAATTGGCTATTACAAACATGCTCATCAAGACTGGTTTGACCAGATTACCAAGATGTTCGACCAGAAGAGAACATCTCGTCTGGCGTGAGGGAATTTCCTAACGCGCACCTGCTTGCAACGCTTTCGGGAGGCCAAACCGCAACACCAGCGTAGGCTCCGTGAATTCCATAATCTCTGGTGACAAGCATAAGTAGGGGAAATACAGTCGTTCGTTGACAGCGGGAATCTTAGGCGTTTCTACGCTGCGACAAAGGAACTGTTTGGTCCCCGTTGCGAAGTAACTAATACATTCATATCCACCGACGGTTTAAACTCCCTTGCGGACAATCAAGACACAATTGAACGATGGAAGGAACACTTTCAAACACTCCTCAACTGGCCAGTTATTGCAGTGGTTAACTTGCTCTGAAATGTCCTCCAGTATCCGTTCCGACACTGGATGTCACTCCCCACAAACCACCGAGTTTCAAAAGGCCCTAAAACGTATGAAGGTATGGAAAGCACGGAGAGATATGCTTCTCCAGCGAGTGTGGGAGGCGGAGGCGACCATCATTACAGTTTTCAAGATGGGAGACCAGGCAATCTGCGGAAACTATCACGGCATCTCCCTTCTCCGTATCGCTGGGAAGATCTTTATCAGGATCCTTCTTGATAGATTAGAGGTCTTCGCTGAGAATTTTATTCCGGTGTCGCAGGGCGGCTTCTGCCCTAACCGTGGTACCACCGATAAGGTCTTTTGCGCCCACCTTCTCCGAGAAAAGGCCCGTGAGCAGCGAAAGTCATTACTTTTTATGTCCTGGGACTTAGAGAATGCTTTCTACAGCATACCGATACCTGCAATGTGTGCCACGCTGAAACAATTAGGTTGTCCTTACCGCTTTACGAACCTCATCAAGGCCTTACTCAACCGAATTTATGGTCAGGTCATCGTCAAAACGATCTCTTCGGTTCCTTCCAATTACGACTAGCCTGAAGCAAGGATGCATCCTCGCTCCTACACTTTTTTCTCTACACCTCGGTGCCATGATCCATAAGTTCCATGATGAAGCTCCTGGTGTAGACATCCGCTATAGAATGGACGGAGGACTTTTCAACACCGCCCGCTTCAGAGCCGGTCGACTTACCACTTTAGCCAAGGTGAGTGGGCTGCAGTACCCAGATGACAATGCTACTCCCACGCATGCGATTTTCCAGCATTGAAGCCACTGTGACACGACACCACCACCGCTGGTTGGGACACATCGTACATATACCTCAAACGTCCCTCCCTCCTCAACTACACTTTATGGAGTTGGCCTCAGGCACGAGACCTCGTGGAGCCCCTAAATTCCGTTTCCCAGACCAGCTCAAGGCCACTCTCCTCCGCTACTCTACTGACCCAAATACATGGTAGACAATCGCCAACCCCGCCCAAAGTGGGAGCATATCATCGTCGTGGGAACAGACTTGATGGAAAATAACTGACGTCAAGAGGCAGAGATAGTGGGATGTCCTATGAACAAAGGTTGGAGGTTCTAAATCTCTACTCCCTTGGACGTAGGAGATTGCGCGGAGATCTTATCCTCGTCTACAACATCC
>JAOPUL010006720.1:12691877-12703640 GCA_027564515.1 Octopus rubescens | reverse complement strand
AGATAGATAGATAGATAGATAGATAGATAGATAGATAGATAGATAGATAGATAGATAGATAGATAGATAGATACAGGTGATTAGTTATATATACAAACCAGCACTTCCATTTCCCAATTATATTTCAGTTTAAACTTGAAATATTTACAAATTTAAAAGATAAATACTATTTGAAATTCATATAAATTTTAAATATATTGCAATATATATTGTTACCTATTGTAACAAAGCTTAATTATTTCTGCTGAATCTACAAATGGATTTTTCGAAGTTCATAACTACATTTTAAGACCAAAAGGTAACTAGAAACCACGGAGTGTTCCAGGGTGTTCTTTTTTTAAATATAACATGTACCACCTTCTGTAGACAACATATTTAGATATTAGCTGTAGCAGCAACAATCATTTCTTTACTAGATAAAATTGTTGTATATCGCTGGTATTGTAAACGTTTTCGGCAAAACTTAAGCGTAATAAATTTCTTATTGATTCGCTCGCTAAATATACCACTTTTGTGTATCATTATTATAAACAAATTTCCGACATGGATGTAGTCGTTTTTCTTGTTGTTGTCCAACCCCAGTGTAGCTCTGATGGAGTAGACCTTTGATCAAAGGTGATTCGTCCATAAATATCACGTTTTTGTTTTCAGAATGTATCTATATTTTTGAATATGTCATTCCTTTTATTAAAGATGGTAGCATATGATTTGAGGGAGAGTTGGTTGTTGTTTCTACAGAATATCACTAATGTCATTGGTTTTGATAACCAACACAATATTCTTTTGTTATTGAACTTCATTTTTCTTATGTCTGTTTCCTTCTTTCTGACAGAGTTTGAAAATAAGGAATAATTGTAATCAAATATGAATACGATAAATTTAAGATAAAGTAAAGAATACACTTATAACTGCATAAAAGGAGAACCTCCGATTAAAAAATCTTTGAAATTTGACCTTTTATTCACGATGTTCCTTCGCTTTTGTTTCCCGTTGGTGTCTAAAAGAGCTCAATAATCTAAATTTGGATTGTCAGGTTTCCTTAATCAGTAGATATATTTTCATCTTCAAATATTTTTCGACTTTGATTTGTTTCTAAAAGCGTTCATAAATACCTAAATAGATAAAATAATTAAGAATGAGTTTATATCATTGGCTAAATTCATATTATATATTACCTTATAATACAGTCGAATTACAGAAATCCTATATATATTTTCCTGACCTCCACAAAAGGTGGTTGTCATGAAGAAACCATTATTTGTGTATGTGGTTGCTATGTTACGATATTAATCTTGATAATCAATATTTAGTTATTTTCAATGCCGCTAGACAAGAGACAAGTTATCGACGTGTACGATTTTTGTAACATGGTTTCTATTCTCTCCTGTAATATGCTGGCTACAATTGAACAGTCATGTATCGGTCATTTACATATTACAATAAGAATTATTGACTCAAACCACCGAGATTAATCTGCTGCTAGAAATACCATACCATATTAAAACAAGAAGATTACATTATTTATTTGGTTTTCTATCTCTCCCTCTCTTCACTACTATGATGCCACCACCAAATACTGCTCTTTTACTTTACTTGTACATTTATCTTTCTCCCTCAGCCCTTGCTCATCTCATACTCCATTCGTACATATGTAGCTGGGTTGTCTTGAAACTATATTCTGCATTATATTTACCTTTGATCAGGATAAAATTTGTAATCACATATCTATCTCTGTACTTATAATGAATATTGTACCTACTTTCACTTACAAATTATATTCATTTGTTTTTGTATACTTTAAGTGGTATTAGAAGTTATACATGGTTGGATTGTAAATGAGACCCAAGTCATTACTAAGTGACAGCACGTGTTAATCCTCAATGAACGATATCAAGGTCAGAAAATGGAACGACAAATATGATTCGTATTGTGTTTAATACTAGGGTTGACCGCAATATTTCTAACAATTTCTTAATGTGCAACTCTAATTTAAACGTGCAAGATTGAAGGAGTATTAAATGGCCAAGTCAGACGTGCTGCCAGATAAGATCAAATAAGATCTCTTTTTTGCCTTGGATTCTCTCTGTCACACAATCAAGTTCTGAAACCCTTGATTGCGGTGGCGTATTAAGAAAAACCTCACAGTGCACCAGTGAAGATTGTCAAACCAATTTCCCTTGAAATGATAAAACTTGTAATCGAACAAAATGAAGCAAAGAAAATCCTAGATATTCCTGTCTACAATAACATCATTTCAAGCTGGGTTGCTGGAAGGATGAGGTTTCTTTATCTAGTTGATAAACCAGATGAAATGATCCTTATGTTACATTACTTTCGACATGTATGAAACGACAAACATCTCAAACTTGAACCAATTAATAATGTCTCTCCGATGCCTGCTTGATGAAGCCTTGAAAAATGAATTGTTTTGTGAACCATTGATATCCACTATCAAAGCTGTTGTTTTTTATTCTCTGTCTCCTTCACAATTGTTTTGAACGTAATAAACTCTTGTGGAACATGCAAAGGTTTATGTGCAATGATGGTGCATCAGTTATGATTGGACCCAATTCTAGTTTTACAGCTCTGGTAAAGGAGAGGATACATCACGGTGTGCTCGTTCAGCGAATTCTTTACCAACCAAATTTCAAAAGGCCATGTATATTGTAATATATTATAATTAAAAGTGTATATTTCATTCGAAAGCTCTCAATCATAGGAGTTTTAATTATTTCTGCGAGGAATTAAAAAGTGAACAGCAAATTCTGCTTTTCCATATTCTGCATTGACTATGACGAGACCAAGTTTTGTACTGAGTTGATATTATCCTTGAGAATATATTATTTTTCCCTGAAAACATAGAAACGATAGGGCAGAAAAGTTTGAGAACCATGAATTCAATCTTTTGCCTACTGGTCAGATACTTGCAAGTATTTGGATAAATTGAACATAGCAATGGAGGGTCCCAAAACAAGTAGACTACTATATCTTTACAGGATTCAGGAATCAACGGAAAAGGATTCAATTAGAAGGCCCAAACTTTAAAAAGAACATTTCACTTTATATCACTTAATTATAAAAAGGATTAGAGAACAGTGGGGGATCGATCCATCGTTGAAGGAAGGAATAGGTAATCAGATGTCGGAGTTTCAGAATACGTGGGAGAAGTGCATGACGGAGAAAACATTTAAAATGGTATCTGGTAACCATTCTTATCGAACTAAAAACTCACCACCGTTACTACACCGAGCTGTTCATCAGCAGCAACAACAATAAACATTAACAAACAAGTACAACTACCACAACAACATTCCAAACATACATAATAGCAATGACCCGTCAGATTCTATCGCAGGTTGTTGGAGGTGTCGACAACATGAGCAATAATGCAACAACAGCAGAAGGTATAATAACGCAAACAGCTAGATCGAGCGTACTATTATCACAAACATTCATCATCATCGAAACCACCACCGCCACCGCAGTGACAGTAGCTACAACAACAACAATATAAATAAAAAAGCAGGCGAAGAAATATGTCACAAGGAAGGTACCACCCTCAGCACCACCATCGCCGTTTCGATAACTGAAAATGAAAAAGCTATGATACGACGACTAATAACTCTAATACCGCCACTACTATCACTATTTCTAAATCACATCAGCAAATTCTTTCGCAGGCGTGGCAACAGATATCACCCAGGTCTCTATGGCAGCTAAACATAGCAATTAAAAAATGCTGAATACCTAATAATAATCTGCCAGCGAGGAGTTACATTATACGTGACCAAGCAACTTATGAAAAGTATTTTTAGAGGAATACTTTTAGAGGAACAATAGTTTACAAGTGTATGTTAGCCGAAAACCATTGCGAGAAAATAACCACACGTGTTCAAATAAAAAGGTGATTGTGATAAATATAGGCGGATATAAACTTAATCCCTAAGAACCCGCAATTCGGCGCCGTCAAAGTGAAATTTCTCAACGATGCCGTCAAAGCGAAGCATTCTTTTGTTCCCTATAAGGGTAAGGAATGTGCCCTCATTTCCACTTATCTGGGAAGACAGCTAATGAGAGTAAAGATATCCAGTGTGCAACCGGAGCTGAACATTTGGTGGGTACCTTCTCCTAGAGAGAAATGAAACTCTCCTGGACGTTAAAAAGATTGTCAAGAGAACTGACTCAGAATGCGAATAGAAGTTCTATTACAGGTGAAACCAAAATACCTGGAAATTATCCAGCAGAACGGAGTAGCATTCCATGTTCCAGCGGAGGAAAGAAGTCCCAAATGCTACATATATGGTTATGCCAAACCCCTGAGAGTTTTCAATATCAATAGCAACAATATGTGTAACAACGTGGATAACATCTGCAACAGAATCTCATCTCCCAAAACTAACAAAAAGCTGCACAAGACGTATTTCTCACCATTCAAATCACTCAAACATATCCTGTAACGAGGGGGAACAGGATGAAAATTAGAAATTTTATGTCCCCATAGAAAGGGGATGAAAAGTGCGGGTGGGGGGACAAAACAGTTCTGCCCAGACAAAACGCTGGGAGATTTGAAGGCAATAGACTTGAAGACAGTACAATACCAACATCAACTTCACTAACACCACCTCAGAAAACATCAAAGCTGCAAGCATCACAACACGATCCAAGTCCAAGCCAGTATCAAGAATAACACCCGCAAAAAGCTTCACAAACTACACTGCTATAAACATAAATAATAAAGAATTAATGAACCTAATGTATCAATATTCAAGCATTACATACAATAACTACATCACACCAACAAATAACATAAAAACATGCACACAATTCCTAAAATCAACACAAGAGGCTAACCAAAAGTTAAATATATCCTAATGAAATGGGAGATATCTGATGGACAATATAAATTTACTGGTGGGAACAATCACAACTAATCGGATCACTCGGATCACTCGTCATTCCACAGGAATAAGGGTAGAAATAAGGTTCTTCTCAGTTTCCTCTATTCATCCAACATAGTCTTACTCAGAATAGGCAGTGTAAGCGCATGTGGCCCGGGTCACCTTGGAAGTAAGGGCCACCTGCTCAACGACCTCAGATCATTACACATAGATACCTGTGGTCATCAGCGACACCAGATGTTTTGAGGTACGAAACATTGCACCCAACTTTGCCAACAACAAGATGTATGCATCTACAAGTCGACTGGGATTGGGAGGCGGAATTACTGCGTTGTTTCGGAAAGATTTTGATCTTGCAATGTGGACTGTCACCCTGGACCCAGAGAGTAAATCAATGGTGTTTGACGTGACCAGCAGCGAATGCCATACATTCTAACTTGTAAGCGCTTACGTCCTGGCAGGAGTCGAGCAGCCAGATGTCTTTAAGCGTCGAAAAATATTCTGCGAATATTCCGTTCTTTGATGTTTGTGGGCAATTGCAACAACTATATGTGGGGCTAACCGATAAGAGTGTAGAGTGGAAAAGCCTCACAATCGTGCTCAGACGTTTCCAACTAACTCACAGTTGTCAACTGGATTTCTCAAATGTGCCAATGTAAACAATGACAAACTACACCTGGTCATGCAAATCGTATCTGAATAGAAAATTCTGTATGTCAATAGATAGGGATAGTATAGGTTATTCGTTTAAAGGAGTCAATTACACAAAGTACAAATATGTGACCTGCACGGTCGACGTAAGTAAACAGGCACCCCATTACTGGAACTTCAATGCTTCCTTGCTGGTGAGCCAAGATTAAAGAGAGAGCATTAATGAATTAGTTAAGCAAGCGTTAACTGGAACCTCGTCAACAACAAATGGTGGCTCATCGTGAAAAATGCGATTAGAACAGATGTTGGTATTGTACTATCTTGAAGATAGTACAATACCAACATCAACTTCACCAAAACCACCCCAGAAAACACCAAAGCTGCAAGCACCACAACACAATCCACACGCAAGCCAGTACAGGATTAGAGAAAAAGAATACTAAATCAGTGAAAGGCCTATTTAGGAACTTATAAGACGCGTTAAAGAAAGGTATCATGAGTGACGTTCCTACATCGAGATTGGCTCTCGACAAATTCTTCAACACGAAGTAAAAAAGCAGTGATATCAGGGCCAAGGCCCGTATTCTCATACATGAAGGAAAGAAACGAAAACCATTCAATGATTTTCTATATACATACATATATATGCGATGGTGTATGGTTGGATGGTGATCAGTGATAATGTATGAGTTTATAATTAAATCTTCATATAATTATAAGGATGGAAAAATGGAAAAATGGAAAAATATATTTAGGAATATATGCGTTCACCTGTATATAGCATACATATCACCACATTAGTCCATAAGTTTCTTCGCTTCAAAGCGCGCATACACGTGCATGTGTGGTTCGTTCCATATGGATTGATAACTTAACATGCAAATATGGTGGATGTGGCCCACTTGTAGAGAGGAATACGCTTTCCCACAATCGGGGTCCTCTTCAAATGTGAGGATCTCGCACGAAAACATTCAGTGTCGCCTCATTGGAGTGAGGAGTGTATCCTGTACCCAACGTATCTTTCTAGAAGAACTGCCAGAATAAGTATATCGGGTGTTTCGCCTGGTGTGAACGTCTGGTGGATTGTAGCTTACGTCATTTTGGAAGAACCGGAGACACTCTTAGAGGTCAGGCGAAGCAGCAGAGGGAACTGGCCCGTTATAAATGTAGAAATCTTGCTTCATGTGAAGCTAGAAAACATAGGGAAAATCCCGGACATTATACAGCTGCCCAACGGGGTGGAACTACGAGCGTCGTGGAAGGCGACCTTTATGGGGCCAGAGGCCACCTTAACCCTTCTGTCCCCAAAATATAGGAGGCACGAGGCCACCTCCACTACATACGCCACACCTTCAACAACAGCAACAACATGCCACACTTCCAACTGGAACACAAAGGTTGCCGTCACATGGACCCACGGCAGCAGCATCAATAAGTACACCAGTGGCTGCGAAACCAGCAAGATCGCCAGATACGACTTCAGTGAAAGTAGCTGATACAACAACAGCACCAGCAACTCCAGCAGCACCATCACCACCAAAAGCAAGAAAAACAGAGAGAAGACCCATCCAGAGCGCCTCTCAAACCAGCTCTCCATCTCCCCCTCTACCAAATATACACTCACAAATAGACACGCACACAAAGACAGACACCTACCCACTCCCATCGGGGGCAGATTGCACATACACTAGTTCCTACACATTTCAAAGCCAGGATGAGGAGAAACCACAAAAGCCTAAAAGATTAAAAAGAAGACACAGGAGGAAAACAGCCGATCTCACACCAGTACACACATCGAACAACACAGAAGATGCGCACAAAACAAATACAGTCACACAGACAACACCAACCCCACCAGCTCCACAACCGTCAGCACAACAAAAGATACTACAACCAGCACAAGCAACACCATCACAACCCCACCCCACCCTCAAAAGAAAGCTTTCAGAAGAACTGACAACAGCAGGGCTAGTCGCTATGTACGCCCCAACAGGCGCGGGACAGCCAGATTTCTTTAAACGTTTGGAGGTTTTCCTTGGGACGTCTCGCTCTTTAGTTCTTTGACGCACGCCTGGACTGGGCGGGGTTGCCAATAGGAGAGGGGGTGTAAAAGCCTCACAAACATGCTCAGCCACTTCCAACTGGAAGACATGTACCGACTGGTTTTCCCGAACGCGCCAACGTGGACGTGGGCAAACAGCACCGGATGTTGCCGATCGTATTTAAATAGAATATTCCGCTAGGAAGCTAGAAGAGGCGCTTAGGAGAGGCATAGCGACTGACGAACTGGTGGCAAGATTGGCCCTCAATCGATTCTTCAATGCCAAGCACGAATGTTGCGTTGTCAGTGTTAGGTCGCGTGCGCTAAGTCATGAGGGGCCGAAAGCCATTCGGTGGGCGCGGTTGGCAGAGGTGCGACGGAGCAACAAAGTCAAAATTCGGTCTTTGACAGGCCGGGACGGGTGCATGCTACTCGAATCCAGTTAGATGTGTACGGAATTTCAGCGGCACTTCGCCGAACTGTACGGAGTGCGCGGTGTCGGGCACGGGGTGAATTTCACCTCCTACCTCGGCAGTATGTCGCACCTATCGTCCAGGGACGGGGTTTTCTGCGAAATGCCGATAACAGCTGAAGACATACGAGGCGCGATGGAAGGCTGCACAAGGGAGAAATCTCCGGGGTTGGAAGGACTGCCTTTCGAGCTTTATCTCAATATGCCAGACTTTTTCGGTGATCTCTTGGCGGACGTCTACCACAACTGGCAGCAGAACGGGAGAATAACCAGTGCTGTGAGCCGTGGAGTGGTGATGCTGCTGAGGAAGGCCCCGAACAAGGGGGACAAAATAGATAATTTTAGGCCCATAACTCTGCTGAATGCAGATTATAAGATTTTATCCAAAGAGTTAGCCAAAAGGTTGGCGCTTGTCGTCGATAAGCTGGTCGGGGATGCGCAGACATGCGCTATCCCGAAAAGATCTATCCACAACAACTACCACCTCATGCGCTACATCAGAGGTTGGGGCCCTGATCCATCAGGTGGCGAATGCGTACGTTGCTTCCGTCATTTACTATCGCCTGACCGTCTTCCCTTGCTCCGCTTCGTGGTTGATCAAGTTGGAGCGATTGCTCTTCCACTTTCTGTGGAAGGGACCTGTTCCGCTCGTCAGACGGTCCATCTGCTGTCAACAACCGCTGAGTGGAGGACTGGGTATGCCGTGGCTAATGATGTGTAGACATGCGCTGAGTGCGCCATCTCCAGCGTTCCCTTCAGACGGGATTTTCCGCAGCTTGACTCATTGATGGAGCTACAGTCCTGGATCAAGCGTAGACCGAGAAAGGGCGCTTGACCCCTGGAGTGTCGGCAAGCGCTCACAGCCCTCTACCAGTCGGGCAATGCGGTCGGTGAAAGTTCCACAATGAAGTTCCATATGAGATTAGTGGAAGGCAAGAGCGATGACGTTCTCGGATAAACTCTGAGCGTCGGGAGGGATCAATTAGCTGGTCTATTCCGGAGGACTTTCGTGCCGGGGCCTATGGATAACTTCTAGAAATCCCTAGTCTGACAGTGCTACCGGGAAGCTTTACCGGTTTGAGAAAGCTCTACAGGCACGGAAGTGCTGTCAGACGGACCTGTCCGAGATGTGCGCAGGGGGACGAAACCGTGCTGCATGCACTCGTCCAGTGTCCGGGTATTGCTGATTTGTGGAACTTTGTCGAACAGCTGTTGGCACGTGTAGGACGGATCCGGCTATCATCCGAGTTCATTGTGAAGATCGCCCCGCCGCCTTCCTTTGGCCGGGAAGGAGAGGCAGTTTCCTCTGTCTGGTGGCTATGGCGAGGTGAGATTGAAAGGACCGAAGACAGATACCCTCCTCTTCGTCCAAGCCGTCATCGAATTTTTCAAGTTCCACTTGAAAAGAAAAGTGAGGGTGGAGAGGGAAGTACTGCCACCCCAACCCTCACCACCCAGTATTTTTGTTGAAAGGTGGGTGAATGTGGCGAGGATGGCCTGTGTGGATGGCCTACCCTGAATTATTGCTTCTAATCCGGAGGAGTTGAGAAGGAGAGAGGCAACCTCTGAGATGTCCCTGGCGGTCAGGGTTACCAGGATGTGTGAGGTTCCTCGGTTGTCCCTTAAGGAAACTCTCCTCCTTTTGGGGAATGTTATTGTTTAATTTTGTTGTTAATTGTTATTGTTATTTTATTTGTGCACGATATTGTATCACACCCCACTTGTCCCTTGTGTTGTATTGTTCCTATTTGTTTTGTGTTCAGCCCATGTGGCCAATAAAGAAACATTATTAGGCGAGCTGGCAGAATCGTTAGCACGCCGGAAAAATGTTTAGCGGCATTTCTTCCGACTTTACGTTTAGAGTTCAAATGCCACCGGGGTCGACTTTGCCTTTCATCCTTTCGGGGTCGATGAAATAAGTACTAGTTGAGTACTGGAGTCGATTGAATCGACTACCCCATCCCCGAAAATTTCAGGATTATTTTTATTATTGATGTTTATTATTATTATTGATGTTCAAATGCCGCCGGGATCGACTTTGCCTTTCATCTTCCCGGGATCAATAAAATAAGAACCAGTCTAACAATAGGGTTGATGTAATTGCCTAAACTCCTCCCCCGAATAGGCTGGCCTTGTTCCAAAATCTGAAACCATATTATTATTATTGATATTAATATCTTTAAGGCAATGTGTCTTCAACATGAAACACACAAATATGAATAATATTATTAATACAATCGACAAACATTGGTCGGCCAACTTAGCACAGGCAATCGAGTATTTTATTTCTTTGTATTTTTAATGTTTTATATTTTTATGATAAATATTTTGAAGTTTTCTTAAACTTCAAATACTTATATACTCATATACTTATATACTGATATACTGATATACTGATATACTTATATACTTAAATACTCATATATAAAGTGTCTGTACTAGTGTATAAGTATTTCCCTTTAGTTACTTATTTGCGTTGTCTTGTATTTCTTGATTCACGAGCTTACTGTTAAACGTCATTCGTAACCATCTTTATTGTTCTTCTTTTAAAATATTGTGTTAGTTTAACGCTTAAAAAGAAGAGAAAATCTTAACTTATCGAAAGAGTAGAGAATAAGATGAAACAAGCGAGGGGACAGCTAGGAATGCTGTTTTTTAGCGGAGCCAAGAACGGAAACATGGCGGGTATGTCCGTGCACCTACAGGAGTGTATCCCTGTTTTGAGAAAAGTACGAATGTAACGAAGGTTGGATCGGGTGCAAGTGAGAGGTTTAAAAGAAGGGCGAGAAGAATGTAGGGTGGTCTAGGAATGTATGTAAGTGTATGGGTGTGAGATGCTGTTATGTAGAAGAAAATTATGAATAAAATACGAGAAAGAAAGAGAAAAGGCGGAAGTTCATGGAGGGAATAATATTTCGGTGAGCGAAGGAATGTAGTTAGTTACATACAGAGGCAAAAGGAATACAATGTAGGGCAGTGTAAAGCATACTAACGGAAGGGAGAAAAAAGGAAAAATTAAACAGGAGCAACATGAACATGAGAGAAAAGATGCAAATTTAGAGAGGGAAGTCAGAGAAAATTTAGAGTAAAATCAGAAAAATTAGAGGAAAACTAGTGAAAAATTAGAGAAAAATAATTGCCATAAAACACTGGTTTAAGAAATGAAAATAATGGCGGTACACAAGTAATGCAAAGTTTGGAGCGGTAAAAAAAGGTCCATAGTATGGAAAGGAGCTGATAAACAAAATTTTGTATGGCGATGCACGTAGACAGGCAAGAGAAATATGTGTGAGCACGTGCCGGAGGAAGGGAGGGAAAAAAGAGGAAGTCCTGGAAATTCAGAGATGGTCAAAGTGGTAAATATTACGGAAAGGAAAGCAGAGAAAATCATCTGAAGAAATGTTAGTCCAAATGCGTGGCTACGTCGGTAGAGGAAAAGGAAATATATAAGGCAGAAGACTGAAGAGGAAATGAAGGAAAGAAGATGAGAAAAAGAGGAGAAAGAAGGTGTTTATGCGTGAGTATGTCAGAGAGCTAATACATTAAAAAATCATAGCAGAGAAGATGTGAAACAGCTGTCAAGCAAAGCCAAAATTGTAGGTAAGGACGAAAGTGTGAGCGCCTAAGAAAACGTGATTGTGCGCGTGTATGGGTGTGAGTAGGCGTGCATTCTTTTGTCAGTTAGTGTATGTATATATATA
>JAOPUL010006720.1:12649946-12663728 GCA_027564515.1 Octopus rubescens | reverse complement strand
GTGTGTGTGTGTGTGTGTGTGTGTGTGTGTGTGTGTGTGTGTGTGTGTGTGTGTGTGTGTGTGTGTGTGTGTAGAGGTGTGCGTAACTTAGTGGTTAGGGTGTTGGACTCATGATCATCAGATTGTGGTTTCGACTCCTGGACCGGGCGACGCGTTGTGTTCTTGAGCAAAACACTTCAGTTCACGTTGCCCCAGTCCACTCAGCTGGCAAAAATGAGTAATCCTGTGATGGACTGGCGTCCCGTCCAAGAACGATCTTTAAGTGCAACATATTTAGAATAACAACGGTTGGCATTCTGCTTTTCTAAGATTACCCACAAAGCTTGCCTGTTCACCGTATGAAAGGCCTTCGTGAGGCCAACGACAACCTGAAATAAAAGGCAGTTAGTGTTCAGTGCTCTCTTGTTGTATTTGACGGGCTGAAAAAGAAACATATCTCTTTTGCTTCGACCTTCTATAAAACCAGATTGACTCTCAGTTATGACATTTTTGTTATCCATTTTAAAATACGATCCAAGAGAACTCTAGCAAGTAATTTTCCAACTGCATCCAGCAAGATTAGCTCACGGTAAACAGCACACACTGTTTTGCTCCCTTTACCTTTGTACCAACAGATTAAAACTGCACCACCCTGTCTCTCGGGATGTCATTGCCCCTCCATACACATATAATATGACTATGAATTTCAGCTACGACATCACTACCGTCGTAGTTCTACAGAGATACCATCAAAATATGGAACTTTACCTGTATTTAACTCATTTTTAGCAGATTCTATTTCATTTATAGGGACTGTCTGTAGAAGACCGATTATGATTTCATCATTTACAGTCAATTTATTATGAAAATTTAGCGAAGTGTTCAGCACATCTTTTTATTCCATCAGTATCTTTATACAATACATTTTCAACCCTAGATTTTACAGGCGCATTAGTTGAGGTTTGAAGACCGAAAACCTGCTTCAGTAAGCTAAATAATTGTTTTGTATTCTTTCGGTCATATGCGTTTTGCATTTCTTTGGAAATATTTTACCACCACTTGTTTTTCATTTGTCGAAAAGTGTGTTGAAGAGACGATTTCTTGTTTTTAAGAGTGATTACGACAGAATTATGGTCAACACCACGAGTGTGTATAAATTTTAAATGAAGAGAACGCCTTTGTTCAAGAAGAACTTTTATGCCCTAATCATTGTCATCAAAACAGTTTCTATGCAAGTGCTTCGTAAAACCAGGAATTTCTGCACTAATTCTGTATACTTTTTCTTTGAAATTATCTCTAGTACCATCAAAATTAGCTCCAACAACCTTCCGGTAATAACGCTTGATGAGTATCTTCCTTTAGCTTTTGAACGTTTATGCGTTTTTGTATTTTTCATTTCATTCACTCTGATATTTTTTTCCTAATGTGAAATTTCATCTTTACATGTACTAATTTATGGTCAGTACCACACTCTGCTCCTCGTTTAACGCATACTGAGCACATATATATAAAGTCACGCTTTCCGGTGATTGCATAGTCCAGCATGTGTCCATACTTTGACTTAGCTTGAATCCATGTCACTTTTTGAATGTCCTTTTGTTGAAAGAACGTATGACCTATAACTAGATTAAATTCTGTACAAATATGACGGAGAAGAAATCGATTGCTGTTTATTTTTGCCTATTCCATGATTACCAAGAGGTTCCCTGACCATATTATCTTTGCCAAGTCGGGCATTGAAATCTTCTAAAATAAGAAGTTTATCACTTATTGGAGTAATAGAAATTACTTGTTTCAAATCTTGATAAAAAAGCATTATCAGTTCATAATCATTGTCCAAAAATGAGGCATACATGGATATAATTGTTGTAAAACGTTCCTTGTACAATGGTATATGAGTTACCAATATCCGATCACATATGCCAAGAAGCTATTCATAAGGACCAGCCAAGGAAGAACGAATAGCAAAACCTACACCACTCTCCTGCCTTTCTCCTTTAGGGTTGCCTTTCTTGGCTCGAACCTTTTTCGGTGACATTATCTTCATCAAACAGTTTCGATATCTTGTAGACCAGCATTATCTATGTTATACCTATCTAACTCTCTAGTTACACCTGCTGTTCTTCGTTCAAGATTAGTGGATTTCTGAAAATCCAACAAAGTTCACACATTCCACGAACAAAATAGAATCTTTGGCTTTCTTATAAAATAATGAATTATTCGTCCTGCTATAACGAACTGCCGTCAACTGCTGATCAGCATTAAGTGAACAGATTACTTTTAGGTCACCTTTTCTAGACCCCCCCCCCCTTAACAAGGTAAGCAGCATTCTCTTAAAAAGGACTGCTTAGTCACATGAAGCTCCACCGAAGAAATTGCCTGTTTCGAACACTTTCAGCGATGTTAAGATGAGACTCATGTTGCCATACGTACTGAGTGCCCGGAACCAATTAAGTCTGTACTCCTCCATCGCCGTTGGACATTACAGAGTTGGTACAAGATGGTAAAAGAGATATCTACACTTCTGGTTGCGATAAAATGTGTTTGCACTACACACATCAAACCCTCTAGAGATCAATAATATAATTCTAGTGACAAGCAAGTGCAAAATGACCAGGTGTTATATGAATTTCAGATCAATGGAGATGATAGATTTCGTCATATTTAGCTGTCAGGTCGCTCTCGAGTACAATTGCTCTGGTAACACGTAAACAAACACAATCTGCAACATAGTCGGATCGCCGCCAACACCACCACGTTTACTTGATGAGGAGGGTGATTTTTGGACACCATGCGGGACGAAAATCAAAGCCCGTCAAAGGGCGAAGGAACTCATGAGAGTCAACGACCATACAACAGTGTGCACATATATATATATATATCGTGTATGTGGGCATGTATCTTTCATCTTGTTTCAGTCATTAGACTGCGGCCATGCTGGGGCACGAAAACATTAGAAATCTTTAATTTTATTTTTATATTCTTTATATATGTAACCTATGTAGTAAACAGGACAAATTGAACTATTTCTCCGTAGACAGAAAAAAGGACGAACAGGTTTAATCGGTTTTCGAACCTTATTGGTTTTTCATCAGAGGTGTCTACATCACTGCTAGAGAAACAGGCAGCCAATCTGTTTATATACTCAACATATCCGCTAGCTATAGAAAGCTGAAGCTAGTAATTTGCGTACCGTAAGTGTTTGACGCTTTAGTCAATCTTACTTCATCTGGGATTGACACCAGTTAAGTTGTTACCCTGTACTATATACATATATATATATATATATACATTCATGAGTGTGTGTGTGTGTTGTGTGGTGTGTGTGTGTGTGTGTGTGTGTGTGTGTGTGTGTGTGTGTGTGTACGTTTTATACGTACATTCATACATGTATGTATAAATACATACGTATATAGATACATACCTGCGACAATGTGCATGCATCGATTTTGCCCCTCTCCTTTCTCAATTTCATAATATTCTTTTAAAATGTGTAAAGTTTAATATTTATAATATTAATATATAAATATTAATAGACTTCATTCGCATTATTATCAGTTTTCATCGATACCTAGATTCCTAGCATGACTTATCGCTGTTTTCGATATCAATGAAAGAAATATGACTTGAAATAGGGAAGCCGGTGATGTACTCTAGACGAGTCATGCAAGTAGTGTTTCAATGTGAGTATATTAGTGAAACGTTTACATGTTACTTTGGGCGAAGGTAGACGCGAATTCAGTGTGTTTTGACCGATGCGTGATATTACATTTTTTTCCCGACAGATCCAAAGTAGATAAACTGTTCTCTTCCATGATAAAAACGCAATTATATTGCATATATCTCATCAAATGATCAGTTAACTATATTAGACTGCTAGTGAGCTGAATTTCAATTAATCAAGTTTCCCGTCCATAGAACGAAACTATTGCAGTGGATTTGATGTCAAAACATATAAGTTGGTAATTTAAAACCTCATATCATTGACCAGTTTTTCTCTTTACGGAAGAGGTTACAGAGAAAGCTGGAGGCATAACGGTGTGGGTAGTAGTCTGTTTCAATTTTTATATCATATCAATTACAACCAAGAGATAGTCAGGGTTGTGTAATTTCATTCTTTAGCAATATATTTAGCAATATATTTAGACATTAAGCAGAATCGTTACCGCACCGGGTAAAATGCTCGTGTGTATACGCATGTGTATAGGTGTATATGTACGCATGTGCATGTGGGTCTATGTATTTTTATCAGTTTATCAACTGCAACTGATATATGGTTCTGTGAAGCGTCACAATTTAGATTATTTATAATAAAATTAAAATTAAAAATAGCATCATACGCAGTTCCTAACATTTGCTGGTCATATGAAAATGTTTTTAAAATGCACTAATATTCTAATCTAATAAGTTTTGCTAGGTAGTAGTTTAGAGCTAAATAAATCATATGTATAAATTCGAATATATATATACGCTCCAGCGTAGTGAGTTTGTGGGCTAGAAGCAGAAGATTTCAGCAATTTTGTGAAATAGAATTTATGTAGGGAGCTATCTATATTTTATCAATAATGAATAAGTCTCCTAATTGATTGCGTCAATAAAGCAACTTAGAGTTTCCATCTTCTGAAAATTGGATATCGAGAATATCGAATATTATGTACATCTTTTTTAAATTATTTTTCTGAAGGCAGTGTGAAGAAAACATGGTAAAAGCGTTTAACTTTCTTGAAATACCCAATAGAGGATATATAACTTAACTGGATCGTGGGTAATGAATTCAAATTGTTGGTGGTACTTCGGTCTGTTTTCTTGTCGCAGTACTGAAAAGTAAATTGTTTTACTTCGGTTATGTGAAAAACACAGGTACCAGGGTCTTGGTAATTTACCTACGATAGAATAGCATCATGTCAAAAATGATAAATTCAGTCATCTGTTTAAAATTACGGAAACCAAATTTCAGTAATACCTTCATTCTTCCTTGAGATACTTTTGAGCTTAATATACTGTTATATCTTCGTAATTATATTTCATGTTATTCCGTATATATTTTTAAATAATTAAAGAAATGAGAAATTTGCACCTCGTGTTATAAATGTTGTTATTATTTATTTCATTAAAAATATAAATCCAAAATATCTTTTTCGATATGTTCATATCGCTTATTTTCTTCTATATAGCTAGAGAGCGTGAGAAGAAGTAATTGAGAGGAATTAATTGAAAGAGAGGTTGAGAGAGGTATATATAGTAAATGAGAGAAAAGGAAAAAATGTGGATACAATCATGAAATAAACTACACTTCTGCCGCAATAAATATATTTATATTGTTACGTTTTCAGGAAATTCGTAATATTGATCGCAATCTACAACTGATTTTGTTGGAAAAAGAAATGATAAAATGCCTCTCGGGGATATCCAACCAAGCCACCACAATCGAAGGTAATTTTCAATCAGTCTTAATATTATTTGTTGCATTGTTGTTGTTATTGCTTTACACTGTTATATGCGCGCGCGCTCGTGTGTGTGTGTGTGTGTGTGTGTGTGTGTGTGTGTGTGTGTGTGTGTGTGTACTATATATGTGAGTGTACAGTAATTCTTTTATAAACACACATTTTAACCTCATTGAGAAAATAGATACCATAGTAAAATCACAAATTATTATTAAACTTGCTGATCCTAAGCTTGAAGCACTTTAACCCACAGGTCCATCTTATGAATCCTGTATCAAGATTCTGGAAACACAAAAAACATTTGTGATCATTACCATACCACAAAACAAATGGTGGAGGTTGTTAATTGTGCTTGTCTTTCTAATGACGTAATTTTCTGAAAACGATCTTTTTAAACTTCTCCATGTGAAGCAAAAGCTATCAGATTATTCTTTTGTCTACTACATAGTCTATTATGCAATTTCCACTTGCTTTTCTACTACCTTTCTATCATTAAAGCATTTAGAAATGTTAAAGATTTCAGAAGTATAAGATATAATTGAACATTTCAGTGGATTAATCTAAAGACTAAATCTAAAATATCTAAAGACTAATATCCATCGTTCTGAAACGATGGATATCTGAATCTTACGCGATGGATTAGGTATTAATGCACTCTAGTGTAGCATAATGGCATAGAATCCCCCTTACAACATTTCCAATATATCTCCAATCTAAATTGAATGTGAGCTTACTACTCAAGACAGCAACTTGCATGTTCAAATATTTCTGCAATAATAATTTGGTTTATTCTTTAATTTAATTTTTTTTCTTCTTGCACTTCAAAGAACTAGCAACATATTCAAGCTGTTGATAATACTAATTTATAACTGTTGATATTTTACAGATTACATCTGTTAGTGATGTACATTTGAAAGTTAATCTGGTTGTATTAAAAGATTAAATGATTAATAATGATTGTGTTAAATGTTTAAGAACGAATACGTATTCATTTTATTTCATGCATGTATGATAGAGTCTCTTAGCATTTAATAATGAATTATAATGTTAATAGGTGTTTGCAGACCGATTGAATCCAGTCCAGTCCCTTCAGACGGGTTGGACAATCTCCCAGGTCGATACATTCACTTATAAAGCAAAATCTTTTACAATCAACAATATTCGAGAAACACAATTTTGTTCTTGCGATTGACAACAAAAGATTTTTTTATTTTTTTATTTATATGTGATTAGTATTTGAATATATTTTCAAAGCCAATATCTTAAAGACACTGTATTGCTATGTACATAATGTGTTTGTATTAGTGCGATTTGTTTCAGCCTTCAAATATTTGACAACATATGCTATAACATATGGCATGATAACTAGAGCATGGAAGAGTATTTAATATCCTACAATAAGTAGTGGAAACGTTTGGTTTAGTAATCTTAATAAATAATATATATATTATTTATATGATCTAAGTTGCAAACAACAATCTTGCACGTTCATAGATGAAATTTTGCACAAGGGCACATCATTTCACGATAAGGCATAGCTATGTAACCTTTTATAAACATTCGTAAGTTACAGATGAAGATAAACTGAGGCAAATCATGGATAAAGAAAATATACAAGTAAATATACAAGTGAATCCCGAAAGCAAGTGCTGCTTTAACAAGCAACGATTATTCAAAAACATTATCGCGCATTTTTACATAAAACATATATATAAAAAATATGTATAAATATATATATATATTCAAATATGAGCTAGAATCAGGATATAAACAATATTCCATTCTATACTGGGCACGAAGGCCTGGAATTTTGGGGGAGTGGAGTAGTCGATGTTATCGACCCCAGTTCGTAACTGGTACTCACTTTATCGACCCCCGAAGGAGGAAAGGCAAAGTCGACCCCGGCGGCATTTCAACTCAGAACGTAAAGTCGGAAAAATTGCTTATATATATATATATATATATATATTAATTCATAATATCTGGATTACACGAATCCAGTGAAACTCATAAAAAGTTCCTACATGTATCGTGCTACAAATAATAATAACAATAATATATAGTACTATACAAGGAGTATATAAATTAATAAATAAAGAGAAAAATATTTATGATAAAGATTTATTTTATCAATGGAAAACAAAACTACGGTCTTATCAGAGTTTATAAGGAAATAATTTATATACTTATACTGTTCCAAACACTCTTATGACGTCATTTATAGATCGGACTCGTAAAAACATGATGAAGAGGTTTTTTGCCTGTGTTAATGTATACATTTTGTATACATTAATGCAACAGGTAAATAATCTATTACTTATTATATAGCATAAGCATAAATATTATTTATATATAAACTCTGAAACGACCGTTGTTTTCCAATGATAAAATAAATCTTTATCATAAATATATTTGTCATATATATTTAACTCTTTATGCATTTATTGCTTTATATATACATATATTTATATATAAACTAGAAGATGAAATTGGATGGTATGTGGTATTATTTATTCTCCATTCCAAATATTTCATTATCCAATAAAGACAGTAAATGCATACCGACAGGTAAAGCAAGTCATATTAGACAAATTTTCAAACAGAGAAAAAGTTTTCAAATGCAAAAATACATTTGGACAAATCGCTAATATAAAATATTTATATTAATCAGGAGCAGCTACGAAGAGTAGGAAGGGAGAATTAAATAAACAAATATTGTTATCTCAAACTGTATGAGTATAGATAGAAACACATACAGTGAATAGAGAACACACATACACATAGACATATTTATACATATATACACATATGTTTATGTATGTAAATACATACAAATATATATACATAGATACATACGAATGCACACATACAAACGTTTACAAACACAAATACAAATAATCAAATATACAAACACACACAGTCACATACAAACATGTACGTATAGACACACATAAATATAAATACGTACAAGCATAGTTATGTACCTCTAAGTAAAGATATACACATATAAAGAAAAAATACATATATACATACATTTGTACACACACACACTTACATATATACGCACACACAGAAAAAATACATATCTACACACACACACAAACACACACACACATATATATATGTATATATAGACGTATATAAGCATGCATACATACATACATACATACATACATACATACATACATACATACATACATACATACATACATGCATACATACATACATACATACTGCAACTAAGTACTGATCAGAGCCTTGTGGGTATATTGATAGAAAGAAACTTTAAGTAGCCCGTAGTGTGTATATGTATGCGTGTGGGTGTATGTTTGTGTCTGTATGTGTATATGTATGCATATGTATATATACATTTGTATATATATATATATGTGTGTGTGTGTGTGTGTATATATATATATATATCCATATATATCTATGACTATGTGTGTACGTCCTTATGTCTGTGTTTTATCCCCTTTCATCGATTGACAACTGATGTTGATTAACTACGCCTCCATAACTTAGCTGTTAGGTAGATTGATAGAATAAGTACTAGGCTTGTAAATATAATTACCGGGGTCGATTTATTCGACTTAAAATCCATTACCTTGCCCTAGCGTGACTGTAGTTTGTTGGCTGAAAGAAGTAAAAGATTAGGGATATGTGCTATATGTGTACGTTTGTGTGTGTGGGTTTGTGCGGTAGCGCTTGTCTGGCTTGGTGTTTGCATTTCGCACTGATAGTAGTTCGAACCATGTACTGATCTCTGAGGATTCAATTTCAAATCTCCGTGTGCGTTTGAATATCTCAGTGTGCCATTGTGTGTGTTTTTATGTGTGTGTGAGTCTGTGTTCGTATGTGTGTATACGTGTAAGTGCGCATGTCTGTGTGTGTGCGAATATGTATACACTTATGTGTGTGCGAATGTATATTTATGTATCTGTATATGTATAAATGAGTATATACCTATGTGTGTGTCTGCACTTGTGTCTGTGTTTGTCCTCCAGAACCGCTTGTTTGCTGGTGTTCGGCGGGAAAGATAGATATTATAAATACCAGGCTTGTAAATATAAGTACTAAGGTCTATTTATTCGACTGTAAATTGATGATGCTGCCCTGGTAAGACCGCGGTCTGATGTCCAACACAGGTAAAAGTTTGGAGATAAAAGATATATAACTATGTTTCGAGTGTGTGGGGGAGCGTTGGTCTGTTGTGATGTTTCCTTTTCGCCCTAACAGTAATTCGAACATTTGAATTCCGTGTGGTGTTGTCCCCGTGTACCTGCAAATAGTCGAGTCTGCATGTGTTTGTGTGCGAGGATGTGTGTGTGATTAGTATCACGACCACACACTAATATACAATGTTATATATAACTAGCATGTTTGTGTGTGTGTGTGTGTGTGATTATATGAATATTTGTACGTGTGCACATATGGTTTTATGTATTTGTGTGTATATAGGTGAGTATGTATGTATACGTATCAATTATGCGTGTGCTTCAGTGTACCTATATGTGTGTTTATTTCTGTCCCCTTTATCACAATATGTTTCCCTTCACCCTATATCCCTGTCAAAAATATTACAGTGTGTGTGTATGCGTCTCGGTTTGTGTTTATGTGTGCGTATATGACTGTGCGTACTTCTATGAGCATGAGCATGTGTGTGTATGTGTGTGTGTTTGTGCGTGTGTGTGCGTGTGTGTGTGTGTGTGTGCGTGCTTATACTCATGGAAGAAAAATTAGGCAAATGTAGATATCATATATGCACGTGCAATGATGCACTTACGCACAGCTGAAAATCCGAATACATCTAACAAAATCCACATCCATGCACACACACACACACACACACACACACACACACACACACATTCCTTTCATATTAATCTTTCTTATTTAATTTATAAAACACGGTAGAGTAGTAGCAGTAATAGTTGTGGTGGTGGTGTTTGTGGTGGGGATGATGGTGGTGATAGTAGTGGTGCTGTTGAGGATGGTGGTAAAGAAACAAATACATAATAACCTGGAAATATAAGCGTATATAATTATATAAAATGACAGTAAAGATTTCATAATCTTTAATGAAATTAAGAGCGAAACGAAAACTAAAATAAAGAGAGACAAAGACAGAGGCATACTACAGAAAGTGTTTCAGAGCAAAGAACAAAAACATTTTAAAAACCCGAAGCCTCTGAACTAAGAAAAAATGCTTGAAAAATTATCCTCGCTGAATCTCAAATAATTCCTCACTATAGAATGTGACAACAATTCATTGAGTAAAAATATAAAGTTCGACTCCAAAACCCAAAACGTTTTTATTTGGAACACAGTAAAAATTAAATTAAATAAAATATCATAGAAATCAATGCTACGTCAATATATTTTTAGTGAGGATTATGGGTAGCAAATGAATCGCCACAAACGAGATTAATCAGAACAATGAACGCAGGATCTGAATACTCATCAGTGGTGATAACAATGCAAGAAATAATCCAGAACATGCAATAAATAAATAAATAAATAAATAACTGGAACGTGATAGTACATCTTTCTTTTATCTTTTACTTGTTTTAGTCATTTGAACTGAGGCCCTGCTCGGCCATCGCCTTGAAGGGTTTAGTCGAACAAATCGGCACCATAAATGTTTTTAAAAACGTTCGGTAATTGTTCTATCGGTATCTTTTGCCGAACCACTATTTATGGGGATGTAAATAAACCAACACCGTTTGTCAAGCGCTAGTGGGACAAAATCAAATTCAAAGACACACGATGGGATTCCTCACAGTATCCGTCAACCAAATTCACTCGCGGGGTATTGGTTGGCCCGGGTTTATAGTTGAAGACCAAGGTGCCATGCAATGGGATTGAATCTGAAACCACATGATTGCAATGTGAGCTTCTTAATCACACAGCCACATCTGCGCTATGATAAAATCCCAAACCTCTGATAAAAACATTTAACAGGAACACATAAATTACCTTCTTTTTTTCTTTTGGTGGAGTTGCTTTTTCGCAAACGTCTACAGGTTTCCCCTCGTCCTGTGTCTGATCATCATTTTTGCAATTAGATTGGGTGGCACTGCTATGAGATGAGGAAGAATTCCAGGCCATCCGCTTCTCGTTGTTGTTGTGTTGCGGTAAGTCACTTTTTATTTATCTCATTATTGTTACAGCCGGCTGTGGCCAGAAGAAGAAAGCTTCTGGCTTTCCTAGTTGGCTCTAGAAAATGAGAACAAAACGATTTTATGTTTTTCGACGTGTACAGAGTTACGCTTGGTACACCATGTTCTGCCATGCCACCTTAGTGGCAACAGCCTGCCCGGTTTGTTGCCGTTGTTTTTCTTCTTTTAAAATTTCTTAGTACAAAGCTCTTAAGTAACTTTTACTGCCGCATGTGTAGTAGCTGGGTCTTCTGCCCAAGATACTTGATCATACGGGATTCTTCTTATCACTTACTAAAAAGTGCAACTCTGGGATTGTTTTGTGACCCTGAAGGATATTGGGAACTTATATGTATATGCACATTGTACTTGACCACATAACACTGGAAATTATGTCGGTACTGACCGTCTGCTTATATTCCAACACCAAGTGGCCCCGAGCCGTCGCCGTTTCTTTGATGAGGACCCTTGAGTTATTTCTTTTCAAATATCGTGAGACCACTTTATGAACAGAAGCGTCCCTTTCTATTTGGGCTTGTTCTCTCGCACCGTCCTCAGTTTTGAAGACAGGGCGTTCGGTTACCTAAGCTCTTTCTCTTCAGATATTTGTGAAAATTGCTTCCAGTTACTCCTTGGATGCTACAAGGGAAGTTCACTGATATTTTTCTTGTCCCTCATGGATTGGCAATAAATTCGGGCAGAGAGATGCCTGTCTTATGAACACAATTCTTCCATGGATTTATCTTCTCAGTGAAAAGGTTCATGTCTGCAGTTCTTTTGTTAGAACGATGGGGCTTGGAACGATGGGGCTTAGAACGATAGGGCTTGGACTGTATAAAAGAAATTGTTGCATAGCTACTAGAATCCAGTCTCGACGAACGATTTGGAAAACACGCCTGACTAGCTCGATAGCCAAATAATAATAATAATGATGATGATGATGATGATGATGATGATGATGATCCAAGACCAAGAAGAACAGAAAAGATAATTAGTTGTAAATAATGTAGCGTAGGGAAATGGTTGCATATTTTGTTAGGGAAGACTGTGATTATCATTGTCTGTGTTTCTGCGTTTTGGTTTTTTGTTTGTTTGTTTTTTTTTCATTTTACATTTTGAACCCGAAGAAGACAGACGATCTGTCGAAATATTGTTCAATGCGTTCAATAAACAGAGTTAATCTCTATTACAAATCACATGGCACACTTCTTATTGTTTATTTACCTTCGTGAAGAGTTAGGTCAATCTTTATAAATTATTATTATTATTATTATTATTATTATTATTATTATTATCATTATTATTGTTATTATTATTATCCTGATGGTGGTGGTAGTGTCTTTATTAGGTTCGTCACTGTTATTAGGTGGAGGCGTGTGGGGGGGGGAAAGAAGTAAAAAACAGAATACTTATGAAATTTGAGAAAATAGTCACAAAAAGCCATGCAATTGTAATAAAGCTTAATATCGATATATATTTTAACTGAATTAAATATCGATATCTGTTATGGACACATGAACATAAAAAGATTTAATAATTCGTTATATTTTTAATGGGTTGAACTTGAAGTAGAAAAGCTATGAATAACTGTCATGTTTACAGAAGATATGTGTGCGAGTCCCACGGGTAGCCTTCGACATTTTCTCTCCAAATGGTTTAATCCGTTATTATTATTTATAGTTTTTCTACTTTGAGTTCAAGTGTTTAAAAAAAATGAATTATTTCACGTTCTCTCGAAGTTTCTAAATGTTTATGACGTCAACAAAATGTTTATTATATTGACCTCTGAAGAAAGAAAGGCAAAATTGATATCGACGGGATTCGAACGGTGAATGTAATAGCATGCAACTAAATACGACAAGTCATTTTAGACCCGGAATTTAACGTTGTTTCCATTCATAACCTTTTGTTAAATTAAATATTGATATCAAATATGTATGGCCGGGCGGATTTACAAAATGAGCACTCACATCGTTGGCTGGCTAAGAAGTTTGTTTTGAAACTACGTGGTTTCTGGTTCGATCCTTGTGAGGGGTACCTTTGTCAACAGTCTTCTAACATAGCCTCGGGTTGACTAAAGTAATATTCTGTGTAAAAAAAAAAATATATGGCGTGGCTGTCTAGGCGCGGCGTGGCTGTGTAGGCGCGGCGTGGCTGTGTAGGCGCGGCGTGGCTGTGTAGGCGCGGCGTGGCTGTGT
>JAOPUL010006720.1:12621409-12631551 GCA_027564515.1 Octopus rubescens | reverse complement strand
ATAGATAGATAGATAGATAGATAGATAGATAGATAGATAGATAGATAGATAGATAGATAGATAGATAGATAGGAAAGAATAACAAAGTATGAGAGTGATTCAGTGAGATTGATGAAGAAGAATAAGCGGATATAGAAAGAAGACAAAATAAAATACAAGAACAAAACGAAGCATGGCTCAAAACTAAATCAAAAATTACTGAATGTCGGCAGAAATTAACACTGTCGTTTTTTACTGCTACTGGGTTAGTTCTGTAATAAACTTACTTAATGCCGTGATTTAAGTTGCACGAAGACCAATTGTTTCACTTACATTAGAATATAACATTCGTGTAATTCATTTCAAAATATAATAGTAGGTCCCTCCGTTGACCTACCTATTAAAGAGTGTCTTATTGACTGCTACTAAGTGACCTTCTTTGTAAGTAGAACGATTGACATTTCAATTACTTTTTATAACCTTAAAGGAAATATAGAATGATATTTTTGGATAGCCTGAAGTGGGTCTTTTCTTTGATTTTGGGTATTTATTAATAGGATGAAGTGAAGAAATTTCTGAATGGAATGATAAAAGTAACAAAATAAAAACTATGCAATGTACATAATTAGCAATTAGTTTTTTTCCTCAATTCATAATGAAAACAAAGCTAGGAAAACAAATCCTTCTAGCCATAAATTATAAACACGTGTATTTAATTCTAATTATGACATTTTTAATAACTTACGTTATGTTTATTACAGCGTATGCAATTAGAGAATGTTTGCCTGTAGGTCAGTGGTACAGTAAACCAAACAACAAAACATGGACAAATTACACAGCCTGTACTGCAACAAAACAAGTTAAAAAGCTTCCCAGGCTTATTCAGGTAATATCAATAAATATTATTTCTTGTTTTCTTTATATCACTTATTTTGTTAATACTATACATTTTATTAATAACATTGTCATGTCACTGACAATCCTGGATAGTACAAACCCTAATGGCCCCTCGAAAATTATTCCATGTTAAATTAATGTTTTGTATCTGAAACATACTTAACCAACTGAACGTGCATAAAAGTGTCATCTGATCGAAAGGCAAATACTCACTGACCAACGCAATACAACCAATATCACATGCGATCGTTGTTTCTTCTCACCTACCAAAAACAGCATATGTTTGTGATATTGGTTGTTGTGAATTGGTCAGTGAGTATTTGTCATTCAGTTGGATGAGTCAATTTTCCTGCAATTTAATATTTGTATGTGCATCCTAGATATAAAATCATTATTTCGACACGAGTCGCATTTTCTAGAATGTTAGAATAAAGGCATAAAAGTGAAAACTTGTTTTAGGATATTGTTTTCCATTGATGGATATGCCAGTTCCCAATGTAGCGTTTTCCATGCAATGGAGAGATTCCTTCATATAAAAAACAGCAATAGAATAGTTTTCTAATGTTGTAATGTTTTCTGTTTACGCTTACTTGTGGTAGCATCGTCAAGAACCGACGCTTTATTGCGGCTTAATAGTCGGAGATGTGTTCACCCTTATGAAAGTGCTGGCGAGACAAAAAGAGGATTGGAGATTATTTTTTATGTGTGTGTAAAGTTGATATAATTTACTTTATCAGCTGGATTGCGATTTTGAATAATGAGCTGGTAGAATCTAAAAATTAGTAGATAACCTAGATGGCCTGGCTACAATTTGGGGGGATGAAAAAGCTCGCAGGCCAGTTGAAGCATAAAGGCTTACTTTACTTTCCTGAAAATAGTCATGTATGCGTTGTCAGGAGAAGTAATCGTATCCTAGACGGTGATGGCCGGTGAATATCTCAATATGAGCTGTTTTGGAGTTGTGGTCTAGTGTGGAATGAAAATATAATATCAGTCATACGCTTAGATACTTTGAAAGTGTCAAAATTAAAGTACAATTACTGGCAAAAAGCGCGTATTTATTGACCTGATAACTATGTTAATACAAGATGGCTTATGGAAACAAGTGTGTTGTAAGATAATGTGAGATTAGGAAATGATCAGAAACCTTATAGAGGACCACAGAGATAGGAAGAAAGTTTGTCATGGATGAAAGTAGGCAAGGAGACTAATTTGTAGAGGCAATTCAGTTCATTCTTAATACAAGACAAGAGATAATCGAACAAAAGCAGATGTCTAGAAGAGTTCAGAGTAATAGGGACTGTAAAGAAACTTCAAAAATATTTGAGGAACGAAAAGGAGGGGTTTTGAGAGGGGTATATGGCAAGTGTCTTTCTTTATGTTCATGTGAGTTAGATGGGTGTGAGAACGCGTCTAACACCTTTTTAAAAAGAAGTTCGAAACGTGCAACCTGAATAAAAGAGATTAGATAAAGGTAGGAAGAAGTGATATTTGTTTCTTAGAATAAGAGTGTGGTTTGCGTAATAATAGGATGATATGGACTGTTCTAAGCCTTACGTTTATTGCTATAAAAGTGGGGAAGGGTTGTTTAGTAAACTGTTTCTCTTTCTTTTCTGTAGTCTTTACTCGTAAAGAGGTGAATAAATGGAAGGCAGGATATTGAAATCAATACTTCGTGTGAGGCCTTTCGGAATCTTTTCATTGAGAAGGAGCAGCGATTTTAAACTGGAGAAGAGAAAACGGAAATTCTGTGCTATGTGATAGGGTAGTTTTGGAAGTATTACTTAGTAGTTCATAACGTCCGGTGTTAAGCCTCTGTTGGAAAACCTATTAGACTGTCGGCTTCCTCTAAAACTCAACTTCATTACTAAATGGAAAGTGTAGTGCACAGAAGCCGCATAAAAGGAGATTATGTTATCTTCAAGGTGAAAGAAATCCGAGTTAAAAGAACTACCTTCACTGCGAATGTAGAAACCACATCTCCCGAGTTGTTGTTACTTTATGTAAAAGTAAATGACAGATTTCTATGATTGACAGAGCGATAAAATGAAGAAAGATGAAAGGAAACGCTGCAAATGAGTTTGCCTGTTTCGTTTTGTGCTTGTCTTGGTGATTGGAGGAAATGATACATTTATATTAGTTCTTTTCTACTTTTCTATCTTTTCAAGGCAAACACAACACACCCAGAAATGGGACCGTCTTCAGTTCGTTAACAATTATTGTATTATTGGCTCAAACACACTATCTATGCCTTTCTTTAAAAAACAAGAGGACCTCTAAGTAACCTATACACCTATAAAGAGCAACGAATTCACCTTCATATCATAACTTGTTCTCTTAAAGAAAGACATACTGGATAATATAATCGATTTACACAACTCGTAAACATAAGTCAAGATGATTATGGCTGGAATGTCAGTGATCCTGGGTCTGTTACAGCCAACATGAGATTAAATAGCAACAAAGACACATAGGGTACTCAACAAACGACATATGAGTGCTATTGATGCTGTTGTTGTTAGTCTTTAAACTGATCCTAGACTTGATTTAATAGACCTGTGGTCAAAGCATCCCGTCTACTTTTTTTCGAATTACATTAAGTCCATTGGTCCTTCATTTCTAAGAAGGAAGTTTGTGATTTGAGAGAAATCTGGTTGTTGTTTCTAGCTGATCGAACGTTCACGTAAATGTTCCTTTCTCTCCTTGTAAGATGCACGTTTGTTATGAAGTGCGTTATGTGGATTAGAAAAGATTCAGTGCATTTTGTATCTCATATGTGTATATATGGTATTTGAGTTTTTCTATATTTGTAAACTAATATTTTAATAACTTTAGACAAATGTTTTTTTATGGTGATTGATCAGAGAACATTTAGTTGGTTCGTGCTTTGTCTATTTCCGCTCTTTGCTGAGTAAAAAGTATATTGATTTATTTTATTGGATCCTGAGAACGTTGGTCTGTGTGAGTCTGCTAACTTTATTGGTGTAACGTATAGTAGAAAGTAAAAATCTCTCGAGACACATTTGAGATTAATATTGATGACTTGAAGCTGGAAAAATGAATAGTATGTAAGTAAGTGCAATGTGTGCATGACCTTAAATATCGTATACAGAGATCTTAACCAATGATATGATAGAACAGATGTTTATAGAACTTTGAGCTGAGATATAGAAATGGTATGTTGATGGTCAATCATTGCTGACTGTTGTTTTCTAATGATATGCGAAGTAAATTTGTTAAATATACTTCCCTCTTTTATAAAATAAACAAATCTAATGATTTGATTATTATAATATATGTTTGAAAGTTTTGCAATAGACTATATTCATGTATATAATAATTCAACGTTTTTTTAAATATATCACGTTACAGTTTTACTCATGCAAAATACATCTTCTGTGAGTTATCGCTTCATCATATGGAATTATATAGTTTATTCAGCCTTTTTATGTTTAAATCCTTCTAAAGACGAAAGCTTTAAATGACTTCCATCTTTTCCCACACACTGTATCTTCGTAATGTTAATCAATCAGTAGAATTCCAATATTTCATAATTTATATATCGCCTAACAAGTGTCGTTCTGATTTCTTTCATTGCAAATCTATTCAGAGACGAAATACACGCCTCAACATATATATATTAAGTATTCTGGCATGCTTAGAAAAGTTTCTTATTTCTACGCTTCAAACATTTTTTCAAAATTACCCACGTCCTAGAATTATTTACACCTCGTTTAGCCGTACGAGTTATACTTCTACCCCCAATAATATCTCACGAGTTATACTTCTACCCCCAATAATATATCTCACACACTTCTAACTTCTTCTTCTCCGTATGAAGAGAAATCGCAAACTTTGAAATTAAGGCTTATTATTTAAATGATGAAAAGTGTGAAGCTTTATTTTTAAAATTGTCATGTCTACTAACACTATTTTACTTTTATATTCATAGGAACATCTTCCCAAAATAATCATTATGTCCAATGTTGGATATGGCCTTAGCTTGGTATCATTGGTCATAGCATGTTTTATAATGTTATATTTCAGGTATAGTATACGTCCCAATGAATCATTCATTATTTTTTTTATTCAAAGCTACAATTATATAGTATCTGTTTTATAAAACATATTTAAAATATCGTAGCTGACCTTGTCGATATAGTACCGGAATATTAGCTGAAAAGTAAACATTAAGATGCACTATGTATATATCCAACAAATTTACCTTGTTTGTTCAATTCTCCAAGTTGTTAATATATATCATTAATAGGCAACTGTAACTATAGTAAATAGTTGACGCGCTGAATACTTACGGGGAGTCAATGTCTTCAATAAAATATAGCTCACTGATATACTCATTGTTTGGTTAGTCGGCTGTGCAGAGTCCATTTCTTCTTATAAGAAAATACGATGCGAATTTTATGCAGTATAGTCTCAAATCAAAGTTATCAATGATATCATTTACTCCGATCCTTAGTATTTATGCCCTCTTACGGGAGTCAGTCTCGCTTTAATGTTATCATGCGCAGACATCCAAGCTTGGAGGTCCCTCGATTCCGAGGATGACGACACCCCTTCAAATTGATGCCAAACGCAGTTGGTGAACACGCTGATGTGAGCAGAGACCAAAAGCCGTGTGACAGAATGTTCTACGGGTCCGACAAGGAACCGATAAGCTGGGTGTTTGAGGCGATCTAGTAGCAGCCGGAGCACGCTTTACTCGGCGCTCATCGAACCATTGACGACACCATGTCTTGACGGTTTCACAAGCTTGACGGCGGGTTGTCCACTATCTGTTTCGAAGATATGTGAAGCAACATATATTTTACCATTTCTGATCAGCTCATGACTTTAAAATGTTACAGCTTTAACATATTGTCATCAGCGCAGAAGTGATTAACCTGTTATCTTACCATACATATATAATTTACATAACAGGAATCAAGTATGCAGCTCACTTTCAGCTTAATTCATCCACTTTGCTTGCTCACTATTCCACTTCTAAAAGAAGATCATTTTAAATTAGGAAAACAAGATTTATGAGGTTGATTCTCTTACAGAAAGTAACACCATAAATCAAAGGAAGTATCTAGACATGAAGTTTCATGCAAATTGCTCAACACGGAGGTAGCATCCACTGAATGACATTAGCCAATATTTAGTAATGAAGACATTAGTTATTTCAATTGCAAACCTCACATAATTTTGTCAATTTATTTCAAATATAAACTGATAATTTTAGGCCTATGAGTTTGAAAAGAAAACAATAATTATTAAAGTTGAAAACATGAAAACATAATGTAATAATTTTCAGAAATAAGATACTCACTTTTAATAATTTTATAAGGATCTAAATAAATGAAACACCTGAAGTGTTCTTCTACCTCCAGAAAACTACGATGCCGAAGAAACACAATCCACGTTAACTTGTTTCTATCATTTATACTTCGAGCTCTACTGGCTCTATCCAAAGACATGTTAAAGGAAGGCCTTGCGTTTGAAGCAGATTTGCATATAAGTGAAGACGGCAAAGCTGAATTTGTTGAAGATAAGTCGGTAAGATATTTTCATATATAAATTCATGCGGCTGACCATCGTTATACGATGGTAGACTAACTGTCATAAGAACACATAATTCAGTAGATGTGCTTTCGTGTAACGAGATAAAGATATATCGTTTTCGTATTAATGTTTGAATGAAATATTGATTTGATGGCACAAGGCCAGTAATTTCGGGGGAGGGTAAGTCGATTACATCGACCCCAGTGCTCAACTGGTTCTTATTTTATCGTACCAGAGAGGATGAAAGGTAAAATCGATCCTGGTGGCATTTGAACTCAGAATGTAAAAACGGACGAAATGCCGCTAAGAATTTTGCCCGGCGTGCTAACGAACCTGCCAGCTCGCCGCTTTTTTTCAATTAAATATTGCTTGTAAAATCAGAATAAAAATTGCATCAAAGGTGTACCACAAGTTAACATCCTTACTATTCCATCATAAACATCCAAAACTTCGAGAAGAGTTTACTGATTTTAGATAGTGACAGCATCGTAAATTCATTCATAAAGGAAGCTTGTATATTCAGTTGTAATTTTATTCTCGAAAAGATTCGATTTGATGGGATAAAATTATGACTAAAGCAATTTGAAAGTTATTAGTTTCGAAAATCGCGCATTTTTATAAAATGATCACCAAAGAGTCTTGATATTCTAATTCAACTTTAGTTTAAAATGTTTAAAAATAAAAAAAAAAACGAATCTTTGTGTAAGTACGATATAATTGTTTTCATAAATTTGTAACTATTATATAATATAAAAGCTAAAATTTTTAGTCTCTTCAAATGTCAAGACAGTAGGAGCTTGGATATTTCCTATTAAATCTTTACTCATGTTATTTTTATTCCAGGAGAAGGCGGTGAGCTGGCAAAATCTTTACCGTGCCTTAAAAAATACTTAATAGTATTTCTTCTGGCTCTTTACGTTGTAAGTTAAAATTCCACCAAAGTTGACTTTGCCTTCCATCCTTTCGGGTCGACACGATAAGTTCCAGTTGAGTACTGGGATCCATGAAATCGACTAACTCTCATCCTTCAAAATTTCAGGCCGTGTACCTATTGTAGAAGGGATTATTAGGCCACTAGTAAAAATTCTTCACCAGCACAATTTCTATACAATATACTATCTAGTGTTATTATACTTTTCTTCTAATGGCTTTCTTCTTACCTTTTTCCTACTGGTTAACTAAATAATATTTTAATCTGTTAGAATAATAAAACCCTGTTATTAAAGTAGATTATGAAATATCTAGCACGAATAGTAAAATTACTCAGATAAATTTTAATCTACACAAATGTCAATTGTGCAGAATAATCTAGATTTTACAACAATTTTTGTTGTAAGTAATTATTGGATCAAATAATTACTTAATTCCAAGAAAGCTAATGCGAGGGTAAAAATGAATTAGTACAGACCACAAATTTGCTTGAATTTTGTTGTTTAACAGCATACGAATTTAATGAAACTCGCGAATATTAATTAAAATAAGACAGCTTAGTTGCAATCTCATATCAGATGCTTTGGTCTCCAATATTTTAAAACCGTTTTAATCTTTCTATGCGCAAGAGTGGATGTGTGGGAAGAAGTTTGCTTCTCAACCACACAGTTCTGGGTTCAGTCCCACTGCGTGGCATCTTGGGCAAGTGTCTTCTACTATAGCCTCGGGCCGACCAAAGCCTTGTGAGTAGACGGAAACTGAAAGAAGCCCGTCGTATATACATGTATGTATGTGGTTGGCGTTAGGAAGGGCATCCCGCTGTAGAAACCAAGCCCCAAAAAATAGACTGGAGTTTGGTGCAGCTTGCCATTTTCCAGTCTAACCCATGCCTGCATGGAAAAATAGACATTAAATGATGTGGCACTAGCCATTTTATGAATACCTTGTATGACTCTAAAATGGCTCCTATTAACTGAAGGATAGTTCAGCTTAAGGCCTTAGCCCTATATATTCCATTTTGTCCTTTCTCTGTTTCTTCTATCTTGAAAACTTTCAACATAACACCTGTGTTTGTAATAAAAAAAAAATAAAAAAATCTAAGTTCTCCTCCTGCCAGTCTAAATCTGTTATTGATGTAATGGTTGGTGGAAGCTAGAATAATTGATATTTTGATAATCCTACATTTAAAAAAGTTTATTTCTTCTACATACAAACAGAAATAAACCTGACTGCTTAGAGGTCGAAGAGCTTGTCTTGGCCTGGATGCTTGCAGCAAAGTAGACTCAGCATCACTACTTGGCCCTTGATAGCAAAGTCTTGGCTCTCCGTCACTTACAATGATGAATGTTCGAGTTGATTTGATCAGCAGGACTGCCTGGTTGTGAAATTAATGTGCAAGTGGATGAGCACTTCATGGACATGCGTACCATTAATGTAATTCTTATGGAGATTCAGCATGTGACGCAGCTGACCCTTTGAATTACAGGTACAACTCATTTTTGCCAGCTGAGCTGGAGCAACAAGAAATAAAGTCACGAGGCACTGTTGGGTATTGAACTTACGACCTTACAATTGTGAGCCGAATACCCTAATCTCACCCAGTTTAACATCACTAGAAGACATGTGGCTAACAAATAGAGGTTACCACCTAATTTCTTTGACGGACTTCACTTAGGCTGTGATTGTAACCATTTACTCACAGTTCTGTTCAGGGGTTTGAACTACAGCAATAATGAAGTCTGCTTTGCAACTTTATGGTTTTGATCTGAGACTATGGTAGAAACCACTTGCCCTTGGTTCCAAACAGGGAGTTTCAACTCCTTAAACCACATAATAGCCGAGTGGATTTCTTAACCACAAACCCATGCCTGTGATCATTTCCTTGACAATTCTCACCCTCCCCCCCTTTTAGCTACCACAAGTTTGCTTTTCGACATAGGCTACCCTTTTGGGATCGTCGTGACGGTCCATTCCATTGTGTTGCGTGAGCGTCTCCACCTCTTGGAGAAATGGACTGGCCTGGCGTTACCAAACATCAGTTATATAAGGGGAGATTGCCGCCCCCCCCTAAAACTAGAGAACAGGGAGAGAGGAGAGGTTCCAACAACAGACACTTCAGTTCCATGATGTGACCAGCGACCAAGTCTTGACCAGCCCTTTTAATCATTGTAAAAGAAGCTGAGAAATAAATTGTCATAAACTACTAAGAGTCAGATGTAATTATATTCATTTCATCCTCCGATAACGACACCATCACAACACACACCTAACCAGCTCTTATTTTACATTATTTTTCTGTTGCTTTAACAGTGTACAATGCCATGAATGACTACATCATAGAATGTATGAAAGCAGTAGAAACCTACCTCACTGAAAAAGTAAGTATTTCCTATTTACTCCATCAGATTCTCCGAGACATTACCTCTTAGCTGAGTAACCCTCTCTCCCAAACAACTGTTTTTTACCATGTCTTCTCATTTCATTATCTAAGTTCTTCCAATCTTTTCTCAACTACAGAACTTCTGTGTTTGCTCTCCCTCTCAAATTCTTCATTACCGTTATTCATAGAATTTGTTACCAAGTTCAGCATGTCCCTATTTTTTTCAACCCTCATCTCTTTCCAAGGTTTCCCAAATTCTAAGTATATACTTATAGGCGCAGGCGTGGCTGTGTGGTAAGAAGCTTGCTTCCCAACCCTATGGTTCCGGGTTCAATCCCACTGCGTGGCACCTTGGGCAAGTGTCTTCTACTATAGCCTCGGGCCGACCAAAGCC
>JAOPUL010006720.1:12549961-12560133 GCA_027564515.1 Octopus rubescens | reverse complement strand
CGGCAAAAGAGATCGATAGAATAAGTACCAGGCTTGAAAAATAAGTACTGGGGTCGATTCATTCGGCTAAAAATTGAGGGCAGCAGTCTGATGACTGAAACAAGTAAAAGATAAAAGATAAAAAAAGCATTTTGTCTTGTGTGCTAATGGTTTGCCAGGTTGCCATCTTAATAATAATTATAATGATTTCTTTTATTTGCCACCAGGGCAAAAGATGAGGAGGACAATACAAAGACGGACATAAAGTGTGGGGGTTTACATACAATAGAGAAGAGGAAAAAAAGAAATAATAATCCTTTCTACAACAGGCACAGGGCCTGGAATTTTGGAGGAGGGGGATAGTTGATTACACCCCCACCCCCGTGCTTATCTGGTACTTATTTTATTGACCTATGTTTTATAAATTTTCTTTTATTTTGATGCATAAATTTATATTTTTTTTTTCATTATGGTGCAAGCATGGCTGTGTGGTTAAGAAGCTGGAGTTCAATCCCACTGCGGGGCACCTTGGGCCTTCTACTATAGCCCTGGGTTGACAAAAGAGACTGATAGAATAAGTACCATACTTAAAAAAATCACAAGTATCGGGGTTGATTTGTCTGACTAAAGCCCTTCAAGGTGGTGCCCCAGCATGGCCATAATGAGTGAAACAAGTAAAAGATAAGAGATATGTTAATGAATTTTATGTAACGAGCTTGAACAACAGTGAAATTGTTGAAAAAAAATGGGATTTAGATAAGTTATGGTGTTAGTAAACAATATAATAAACTCTAGTCTTCTCTCTCTCTCCGCTATCAGTCGATTGTACTGTTCAACTCAGCTGAGATAAGTTGTTTGTTATAAGCTAGAAAAAGCACCCTTCAACCTTAAGATATGTCTCAGCAAAGTAGAGTTGAAAATGCTTTCCTTCTGTGTGAATGACTTTGAAATCACTTTTGATAAAAAGTAGAATTGTTGCAGAGTCATTTTACTTTGATCACAGTTTCATTGTTCTTTAACATTCTGCATATCACTGAGCCATCCAAGCTCAGCCAGTGGGAAACTTAAGAGGGTAATACATTGGCTCAAGCTAACAATTTAAATATAAGATCTTAATGATGGTACATCTTTATCTGTCTCTTTCTTCAAGAGAGCTTCCATTATCACCAATAAATATAGCAGTGAATTCATTACATGTTGGAAACTTACCCCACCTGATGGAGTATGAGATGTTTTGGCACTGCCTATTAAGCATTGCTTTTTTTTACATCAGTTGTTTAAATATTTCTCTCTTTCTCACCCTCCCTCTCTCCCTTTGTCTGCCTGTCTGTCTGTCTCTCTCTCTTTGAGCATATTTCTCTTTCTGTGTATGAAATGAGGGAAAGCATTTATGTCAGTTGTGTTCAATTAATAAATTTTAATGTCTCTCTCTGTCTCTGTGTGTGAGCATCTATTTATATTAGTATGTGTAGTGCTTCTCTCTCCCTATCTCACCTCTCCACTCTTTCTCATCTTTCTATGTGTGTGTGTGTGTGTGTGTATCTACAGCGCTAAAAAGTACTGTTGCCAAAACAGGCTGAATGTTCAGTCTGCTAGGGCCAAATCATCTGCATCCAAAGTGCTGCACCCAATCGCCTCATCATACCTGATGACTGGGTTCCATCTGAAGCACAGTTCATATTCACAAGGAATTATATTTTCTTTGAGTGCACATGTCTGTTCTTAAAACTCTACCAAATGAAGCTAAGGAAACTGCACAATTATCATTTCAAATATTTTTCCAGAGATTACTAGCTTCCTCATTAATGGTTTCAATATTTTGGCACAAGGACAGCAATTTCGGGGGTGGGGTAAATTGACCCTAGTGCTCAACTGGTACTTATTTTATCCACTCTGAAAGGATGAAAAGCAAAGTCAGTCTCAGCGGAATTTCAATTCAGAATGTAAAGATGGACCAAATACCACCAAGCATATTGCCTGGGGTGCTAACCATTCTGCCAGCTCACTACCTTAATTTCCTTATTATTACCATCAAAGAGTAGTTCGAATTCATCAGGATAAGACAGATTCAGATCTAAAACAACAAACACAAGTTTTGTGTGAAAGGAGTACCCTGTCTTGTATCATATGAAACAAGAGTCATGCTTTTCTGTGGAGTTAATGCAACAAATGACTTTCAGCCTGAATGACCAGGTTCAGAAACTGGCATATTGCTGAAATTATTTTTTGTAAATATCGGGCATAGATGTGGCTGTGTGGTCAAGGAGGTTTACTTTACATTCACACCAGTGGTTCTCAAACATTTTTTAACCTACAGACCGACCCCTTTGATTCCTATTTTACTTGGGTGGATCCTCACAGCCATTTGATGTTTAAATAATCCTATTATATTTTTATAAATAAATATTATTAGGAATTGTATAAAAAAAAATTGTTAAAATTTTTTATGTATTGTAGAAGTATAACCAATTTATTGTACATACATTTTAACAACAAAATCTTACATGGATCCTGCTGGAGAGCTGCTAATTTACTTTGATTTCAGGTTCAGTCCCATTGTGTAGCACCTTGGGCAAGTGTCTTTTACTATGGCACCAGGCTGACCAAAGCCTATATAATATAGGCACAGGTGTGGCTGTGTGGTCAAGAGGTTTGCTTCCCAACCACATGGTTTCAGGTTCAGTCCTACTGTGTGGCACCTTGAGCAAGTGTCTTCTCTATAATCCTGGATCAACCAAAGTCTTGTGAGTGAATTTTGATAGACAGAAACTGAAAGAGTATAGGTGCAGGCATGGCTGCATGGTTAAGAAGTTTACTTTCCAACCATATGGCTTTGGGTTCAGGGTTTTCTATTGATCAAAGTTTTGTGAGTGGATTTGATAGTCACCCGAAAGAACCTCGTTGTGTGTGTGTGTGTGTGTGTGTGTGTGTGTTGTTTTGACATTACATTATAGTTGTAAATGAGAGTCATTGTCACACAAGCAGTGTCACTCATTTCCAATGTTCTGCAAAAACATGTCTGGCCATGGAGAAATATTACCTTGTGAGGGTTGGTAACAGGAAGGGCATCCAACTGTAGAAAATCTGCCTCAACAAACTGCCTCCAGCTCATGCAAGCATGGGATAGTGGGATAAACACACACACACACAAATGAAGGTGAAGAACAGAACTAAATGCTATGAGGTCTTTACTCCATTACTCTACTGTTTCTTCAACACCACTACATTAATAATGGGATCAGTATCAACACTAGAGGAAGCTGCTATATGGTTGCTTGACATGCTAACTGTGGTCACTAAATTTCTTATGTATCACACCCTATCTGCAATTAGTTGTCGCAACTATGACTGTTCATGGCTTTGGCATGACTTGATAGGCTTTCTCCATACTGGATTGAGTTTTCGCTTGGATTTGTCATTTCTTATGATCAATTCCTTTCCACTTCATGTTCCTTTTTGCAGTATCTTTGAATCTCAGTCTAGATCTTCCATGGTTTCTTTTCCCATTGCATAGTTGAGAGTAAAGAATTTGTCTGCGGAGTATGCTGTTGTCCATCCTGTGTATGTGACCCAACCAACGTAAATTTCTATCAACGAGGATTTCCATCATAGGAGGCAGACCAGCACACCATAGAATATCTTCATTCCTGATCTTGTCAAAGAGAGTGATATTCATAATTTGTCACACCCTACTGTCTTAAAAAAAAAAGAACAGATACACCATACCTGAAAAAAGAAAACAGACTAGATAGTCATGGTTAGAATGTCATTGATTATAAGTCAATTTTTGATCAGGACTGACCAGCAACCACCATCAATGAGGTTGTTAAATATTCTCTGAACAACTATCAAATGTTAACATAGAGATTACCCACGTTTGACAACATTCCAACAGTAAAGATGTATAAAGTCTGTATCTGCCTCTCGGCTTCATCATCTGATGGGATTCTAATATTTTGTCAAGCTGGTCAACTTAAGTGTTCTCTTAGAAGAGTGTCAGACTGGCTGAGATGATTCAAGAAATCAATATCTTGCAGTGAGAGATAAAATATTTGTTTAGGTTTAACCCTTTAAGCATTCAGATTACTCTGTCAAATGTAAAGCTTATTTAGTCACATTGCTTTCAATTAATTATGCATTACCTTGTAGCTTCGGGATTTCAATGATGTGATTGTTTACTTTTAGAATGACTTTGTAGGGTAGGTGTGAGAGGCTGGATCTGGCTGGTTTGAACGTAAAACATAAATGTAGTATAAACAAGTGGTACCTAGTTTGGTTATGTTTCTTTGTAGAGAACAATCATCATCACCATCATCATCATTTAACCCTTTAAATTTCTGATTAATCTGACAAATATAATGATTATTTATTCACATTGTTTTAAATTAATCCTGCATTATCTCATAGCTTTGAGATTTTGAGGAAGTGTTTGTTTATTTTTAGAATGACATTATAGGGTAGGCGAGAGAGGTCAGATCCGGTTGGTTTGAACATAAAACAAGGTAGAATACTTGGGTTTGATATGGCTGGTTTAAATGCTAAAAGGTTAATCTCTACTTTTTCATGCTTCTCAACCACACAGCCACACTTGTGCCTATTATTTGTCTTGTTTTAAATTCAAATTCCACCACACTCATTTTTGTCTTTCATAACTTGCAGGATTAATAAAATAAGTACCAGTACCAGGCAGATTAGATTAACTCTATCTCTTTATAGCTTGTAGCTGTGTTTAATCCTTTAGCATTTAAACTAGCCATATCAGGCCCAAATATCCTACGTGCTTTATGTTCAAACTAACCAAATTCTGCCTCTCACACCTACCCTACAATGTCGTTCTAAAAATATACTATTGCATCATTGAGATCTTGATACAGCAAGATAATGCATGATTAATTCAAACCAATTTGAATAAATAAGCATTATGCTCGACAGAATAATCTGAATGCTAAGGGGTTAGTTAGTTAGTTCTCTCTGTGCCATGAGGCACATAAGGCACATAAGGCTGCAACATGATTTCTCCACACTTCTCGTTTTCCTTTCCTTGTCAATGGTCCTTTGCCATGTGGTTTTAGGGTGCCCTGCTGCTAAAGGGTTAAATGCAAGAAATCTGTTCTTCTCATTGCTATTTGAAAGTCAGTAATGTGAGAGAATCTGTTGTGTGATGTTAGACTGAATACCCTGACACCTTGATATAGAGTCACCTTTCTGGTTTTAAATTCAGAATCCTTCTGGATTAACATTGACTTTCATCCATCAGGGTTCAATAACACAAGTACTAGGCATGTAACAGGGGCCCCTAAATTGCCTTTATCTCTTCTCCTCACCCACTACATATTTGTTGTCTTGCACTGAAGTGTAACTAGGGGTGGGGGCAATGGGGCTGGTCTGTTCTAGGCAGTGCTTTTATAGGGGCAGCATTTTTGGGTCTGCCGTAAGAGCCTGTATAGGGGTGGGGTGAGGGAAACTCAAGGGCTGCTTCAGGTGGCATCCGCCCAAGTTGTGCCACTGGTTTCGCATAAATCTAAGATATCATCATTATCCCTGTTGATAGTCATTGTTAATGGGTTGACAACAACCCTTGTCTAGCAAGCTGCTGACCAAACACTTTCCAATCACGACCATCCTTTTTTTTCTGTAGACAGTTATCATCATCATAATTATCTTAAGATCCACATTTCCATGCTTCCATGAGTCAAATGGAATTTGTTGCAGATTTTCTATGGTTGGATGCCCATCCTATCACCAACCCTCACCTGTTCTCAAGGAAGATAATATTTTCATGGAAGATTGGAAATGAATGACACTGCTTGTATGACAGTGACACTCATTTACATCTATCACACAGTGTCAAGATAAGGATACGCGTGTGTGACAGGCTTCTTTAAGTTTCTGTCTACCAAGTCCACTTGCAAAGCTTTAGTTGCTCTGGGGCTATAGTAGAAGACACTTGCTTAAGGTGCTGTTTGGTGTGACAGAACCTGAAACCATGTAGTTGAGAAGTGACCTTGTTAACCACACAGCCATGCTTGAGCCCAGAATGCTGTGGATTAGCCAATGTGTCATTTCTTTTCTAAGACAGTAAGTCTGGGACTTATTCTATCTGTCTCTATGCCTGTCTGCTAAGTTATGGAGACTTAAACAAACCAACACTGGTTGTCAAGTAGTGGTGGTAGGGGGTGGTGGTGGTGGTGGGGGTGACAAACACACACACGCACACACACACACACACACACACAATTGGTTATCACATAGTTTCCCCTCTACCAAATTCACTCACTCACAAGACACTTGCTTAAAGTGCTGCACAGTAGGATTGAACCTGCTCCTTCTGTGCAGTAAGTCTGAATTAGATGGTTTATAGCAGTGGCTCCCAAAGTGGGCAGTATTGCTCCTCTAGGGGTGGTGGAAAGATCCAGAGGGCCCCTGAAGAAAAGCGGGGGCAATAATAGGGTGGCCAAAAAGGGGGGATGATGGTTTAATTAGGTTAAGTTTTATTTGTGAAATCCAGTTGTTTTGAATTGGCTGCAGAAAGGGGTCTGTGTGTGTGTGTGTGTGGGGGGGTGAGTTAGGGTGGAGAGGGTGCTAGGAATGTGTCCTGGGTTCCAAAGGGGTGGAAGCCCGAAAAAGTTTGAGAACCACGGGTTTATAACATCTGCTTTTGTCCCATGCTGTATTGTGGTCCCCCACAGTAAACTGCACAACATTGATACCATAACATGCTACACAGTCTGATATTTCTGTATATCATGATTTTATAATGTTATGTTATCTATCACCTGATGAATTATTAATAGGTTTTATGTTAATTTGCTTGTCTAACAAAGGTAGTCTAAGACTGCACCATTCCTCATCTCCTTACTGTAATCAAATATGCTAATTTGTCCTTTATGATCCCTAACGGCCATTGTAGTTTTAAAACCCTTATACAGTTAGCTGGGCAGAGAATGGTTGTACTGACATAACCAATTAACCTCTGTTAGAGTAGGAACATGAATACAAACAAAACGAGATAATTACGTTGAAATAGGATTTTTAATTTAAGCAATATGGTCTTTATTTTTACAATTCAATGTTTCTATTTTTATGTCAACTTGGGTTAAATGTTTCTGCAAATTTGGTTATTTAGGGAAAAAAAAATGTTAGAATTTTGCTCAGGCATGGTTGTGTGGTAAGAAGCTTGTTCCCAACCACATGGTTTCAGGTTCAATCCCACTGCATGGCACCTTGGGCAAGTGTCTTTGACTATAGCCTAAGGCCGACCAAAACCTTGTGGGTGGATTTGGTAGACGAAAACTGAAAGAAGCCTATCATGTGTATCTTTGTGTACCCTACCACTGCTTGACAACCGGTGTAGGTGTGTTTACATCCCAGTAACTTAGCAGTTCAGCAAAAGAGGTTGATAGAATAAGTACCAGGTTTAAAAAACAAAAAAAGTCCTGGGGTTGATTCATTTGACTAAAAATTCTTCAAGGGGGTACCCCAGCATGGCCGCAGTTTAATGACTGAAACAAGTAAGAGAGAAAAGGATCTCTGTTTACTGAACAAGTAGACTGGAGGCAGTAGAGAATAGAAAATAAGATACATCTTCATCTGTTATCTCCTGTCTTTTACTTGTGTCAGTCATTGAACTGTGGCCATGCTATGGCACTGCCTTGAAGGGTTTTAGTAGGACAGACAAATAGACCCCAGGACCTAATTTTTACCAGTTTCTTTTGCTGAGTTGCTAAGTTCTGGGGATGTAAACAAACCAACTCCAGTTGTCAAGTGGTTGATGGGGGGGGGGAACAGCACAAAGGCACACGCATACATATGCATACATATATTTTTATGATGGGTTTCCAACTACCAAATTTACTTACAAGGTATTGGTATACTCAGAGCTATAGCCGAAGACACTTGCCCAAGGTATCATAAAGTAGGACTGAACCCAAAACCACATGGTTGAGTAGCAGACTTCTTAACCACACAGCCATGCCTCTGCCTCTATGTCTATAAAATAATTGTCACAAAGTTCCATTTCAGAAAAACGAAATCTAAAGACATTATTCCTAAAAATTGCATAAAAAGTGATGCAACTTGATGCTAGTATTACAGACCTTTTTGAACAGATTCATCAATTCTCAAGGTAGATTGTAAAGTCAAAACCCACCTGAGTCTTCGTTCCTCTGATACATCAGACAGTAAAGACATCTCCAAGCATCCCAGTCTGGAGCATAGCAACCTGCATCTTCTCAGGTGATGCTAAGTTGTTTCAGATCTTCTTTGAAGGTGGTATGCCATATCTTCTCGAATCTCCCTCTATTCCTTCATTCCTCTTGTGGTTCCCATTGTATAGCTGTCTTGGGCATCCATTCTTCTGGCACAATCTCCTACAGGCTGCACAGATTGGCTCTTCTCAGGACTTCAGAGTTTGTGATTCTATCTTTGGAGGTGATCTTCTTGAGTATTATGCATAAACCCCATTAGTGGAATGCATTCAACCACTGAGTGATATTGGCGGTCATGTTCCAAGTTTCTCTTGCATAGACTGCTGTTGACAGGACAATGCTCTGGTACACCAAGATCTTAACGCGGTTGCTAATCAAAGTGCTGGCTCACTGTTTGTTCATTCCTCTGAATACTGCTGATTCTGGAGTTGATGTCTGCCACCAACCAGCTCAAAATTTGACTTGATGAATATTGGAAGTTCTTTAATCCTTTACCATTTAAACCGGCGATATCTGGCCAAAATATTCTACCAGTTTTATGTTCAAACTGACCAGATCCAGCCTTTCCCACCTACCCTACAATGTCATTCTAAGAATAAAACAGTCACATCATTGAAATCTCAAAGCTACAAGATAATACATGATTAATTAAAAACAATGTGAATCAATAAGCTTTACATTTGACAGAATATTCTGAATGCTAAAGGATAAAATTTTAAACAGTCTTTTAGGGGTGCAGTCATGTTTGGATTGTTAAGAAGTTTGCTTTGAAATTGCTGGATTTCTGGTGCAATCACACAGCATAGCACTTTGGGCAAGTGCCTTTTACTAGAGTCTCAGGTTGATAAAAGCTTTCTAAGTGAAATTTGGTTAAAGAAACTCTGAAAGACTGTCAGAGAAAGTTTTGTTTTTCCCCTTTTTTTTGTCTTCTTTTTATTTTCTTGTATTAATTTGTAGCTATTTACAGCTGTTGCAAAGAAGTTCAAACTTCAGTCTGAAATAGTCCACGAGAGACAAGATGTCTTGTATATCAACTTATGCTATGGATTATATATTTATTCATCTGCAGAACTGTGCTATTGTAAGCGAGAATGTTTTCTTTTCCATTCTTTAGAACGACAAGAATCTAGTTCCTTTGAATTAGTCAGTCTGCTAGATAGAAATAACTTTCTACATTTTATCCTCAGTAAATTGTTTCATTAGCATATATTTAATGAACTAAATAACTGCATTTTATTTCTTTTTCTTTTCTAATGGGCATCCAGCTGTAGAAACCATGCCAAAACAGACATTGGAGCTCAGCACAGCGATCTGGCTTGTTGATTCCTGTTGACCCATCTAACCCATGCCAGCATGGAAAATGGGTGTTAAATGTCGATGTATCTTAAATTTATAGCATGATGGTTTGTTTTACTTGCTTCAATCATTAGACTGTGGCCATGCTGGGGCATGGCCTGTCATATATATATATATATATATATATATATTTGTGTCTGTGTTTGTCCCCCACCACTGCTTGACAACCGGTGTTGGTGTGTTTACATCTCCATAACTTAGCAGCTTGGCAAAAGAGACTAAGAAGTACCAGGCTTTAAAAAAAAAAGTACTGGGGTTGATTCATTTTGACTAAAAATTCTTCAAGTTGGTACTGCAGCATGGCCACAGTCTAATGACAGCAACAAGTAAAAGATATAAGCTTGCTTGGGGCTAGAGTAGAAGACATTTACTGAAGGTGCTGTGCATTGGAACTGAACTCAGAACTGCATGGCTGTGAATCAAACCTCTTAACCATACAGCTATGCACAGGCATAGCAATCATCATCATTATCATCATCATCATCATTTAGCATCCGTTTTCCATGCTGGCATGGGTTAGGCGGTTTGACTGGAAACTGGCAAGCCAGAGAATTGCACTAGACTCCAGTCCGTTTTGGCTTGGTTTCTATGGCTGGATGCCCTTCCTAACACCAACCACTCCAGAGAGTG
>JAOPUL010006720.1:12110377-12127127 GCA_027564515.1 Octopus rubescens | reverse complement strand
TTTTGGGGGGGGGGGGTAAATCAGTAATATTTATTTGGCTTTTGAGTGAAAGTCAAACATTCTGATAATTTTTGAAATTTTAAAAAATGTCGGAGAACAAATCAATAATAATAGTTGACCAGTCTTTGAGTGAAAAGCCTATCAACCTAGATGTTGACACCAGTCGTCATGACAACGTGGACACCTGTGCAGCTAGCGTCTCAGATTTTGACGTCACCAGCTACGACAATAACGACGCTGCAGACGCAAACACTAAAAGCAGCAGCAGCAGCAACAACAGTGTCAGCAGCAGCAGTAGCAGCGACAACGACAACAGCAACACCAACAAGAAGAAAATCGAAAACAAGAAGAAAAATGAAAATTTACTTAACAATAATAGCTGTTGTAATAACAGCAATATGGAATTTAAAACAGGAAAGAAACCTATATATTTTTCGAGGGCAGTTAGCCAATGGACCGTCCATTCGGTTAAAGATTTCATGGATAATGCTATGCAATATAAAATTGATAGTTTGAAACCAGGAATGATGGTCCTAAATGAAGAGGAGAAAAAAGACCCCGAGCGTACAGCCATTGTTTACAAATGTGTTTCTCGCAAGGAGAGGAAACTTAAAGTTCCTACTCCAGTAGAGACAGAAAAATGCCTTCAAGAGGTTTGGCCCCCATTGTTACATATAAATGAAAACAGTACGGGACGGTAGCTGCTATTTGTAGCGGCGAGCAAGAAGCCAAAAGAATAGCTACTATTACTTGCATCTCCGATAGTTTCGTGATGATTCCCCATTATTTGCCAGTTCACCGTGATCCGGCGCGTGTCTTAGCCATTTTGGAGGGGCATTGGGAGATTGTTGAGGTGAAACCCCACAACTCAACAGGACTGGAATTCTTATGGAATTTCAGATTCTAGTTTCTCCAGATTAAATAAATCGCAATCCTCTTTTATTCTGTTTCGAGGAATGCGAACAGATGCCGGTGTTTGTGTAAGGGAAGAAACCAAAATGTTTCGTGTGTGGGAGTGCAAAACACCTCAAAGCTTTTTGACCCCTAGTGGAGAAGGCTCGAATCTCTCCACCGTTACTACCATCACCGCAAAGTGTGAAGGTCACATCTAGAGCACATTTGCCTCTTTCCTCCGAATCCGGCTTCACAAAAGCAAAGATTTCTTCGAAAGCCTTTGTTGGGGAGAAGAGAAAGACTGAGAGTGAAGTAGATACAGGCCGGCCTAAATTGATAGCCATAAGACACGACGGTGAAAAACAAAAACCGTCACCGAACCAAACACAGATATCATCAACACTAACATCAAAGCCCGCATCTCAACAAGAAAACCCAATTTTACAAACACTTACACAACCACAAAAATCACAAAAAAACCAAAAAAGAGACATCCAAACAAAAACAAAAGACCAACAGTCACCCTTTCGGGTGCGTACTTCCTTCATCAAGATTGAATTGATTGAGAAAGTTATTATTAACAAAAACATTGTTACAACTGAGGAGGGTTTTGTTAAATTCCTCCCGAAAACTCCAGCAGACAGACTACTGCTCTCTGCCAATGCATTTGATTTGATTTGATTTAATCAAAACAGATACGAATACGTATCTGGATTCAAAAGAAAAATACCCCCCAGGACATTGGAGTGATTACTAAGTATCCCAAAAAAGAACTTATTAGAAAAAAACCTTTTCCCTCTTCCCCCTCGGCCAAAACAAAGACTGTTGCAACAGTCATCCCTGAAGACCAAGGTAAATAAGTGACTCTTTTTATGTTCTCTAATCTAAATGGCTACACATAGATTAGGTTGTGTATATGTTCGGGGCCTGGGTTCGGATTGGAAGCAGGGTCATTTGCTTAACGATCTCAGGTCTTTTGATTTAGATGTGACCGCCATTAGCGAAACGAGGATAGCTGGGAAGCATGCTCTAGCATCCATTTTCGAAGACTACGATATATTCTCCCCTTGTGGTCTGTCGGGAGCAGGCGGCGGTGTAGCTGTGCTATTTCGGAAATCCTTAGGTCTCAAGGTAAAGGAAGTCTTCTTGGACCCGGAGGGTAAATTGGTGGTTCTAGACGTGAATGGCAGAGAAGGTAGTGCTTTTAGACTGGTGGCCGTGTATGCTCCGACAGGGGCTGGACGGCCAGATTTTTTCAGGCGTCTAGTAACATTCCTGGGAACGTCTCACACTTTAGTACAAGTGGGGGATTGGAATAGTATTTTGGATGCACGGAAGGACTGTGAGTCTAGTGCATAGAAGGAGGTGCAAAATATTCGAAAGCCTGATCAGAAGCTTCCAGTTGTCTGACAGATTCCGACTGGATTTCTCTGATGTGCCAGTGTGGACAAGGTGCAAACACAACGGGTCATCCAGATCGTATCTAGATGGAGTATTTGTTACTTCAGTGGATAGAAATATCGTAGGTTGTCCAGAATACAAATTGGTCGGCTACACAGATCACAAATTTGTGATCAGCACAGTCGATTTAGATAGAACCCGAAGACAGGGAACCGGTTACTGGAAGTTAAATGTGTCCTTTCCGCACGCAAAGACTACAGGGACTGGATTAGCGAGCTAGTTAAGCGGCAGTTGACGGGGGCAATCGTCAACAACAGGTGGTGGATCTCCCTGAAAAGTGCGATTAGATTAGAATCGATCATGTTTAGCAAAGAGTTAGCAATAGAAAGAAAGAGATTAGAGGAAGAACTAGTTAGCAAACTAGAAGAGGCCATTAGTAAAGGTATCACGACGGACGCGTTAGCGGCGAGTATGGCGCTTGACCATTTCTTTGGGGCGAAATACGAAAGCTGCATTGTCAGAGCTAAGACCCGTGCGCTAAAACCCGAGGGAACTAAAGCTGTCCGATGGGCCCGAACGGTGGAGACATAACGTGGCAACAAAACTACCATCGGGTCATGGACGGATCGAGATGGGCGAGTGCTACACGGTTCCGAGCAGATGTGTGCGGCTTTCCAGCAGCATTTCGTGGAACTGTTTGGGGCGGGAAGCGGACGCGAGGTTCTGCTAAAAGCCGATAACGGCCAATGAAATACGAAAGGTGATGAGCGATTGCACACGTTGCAAATCGCCAGATCTGGATGGTCTGCCCTATGAATGCTATGTGCTCATGCCAGGTTTGTTTGGCGGCCTCTTGGCAGACGTCTACCACAACTGGCAGCAGAATGAGAGAATTCCTAGTGCTATTAGTCGGGGTGTGGTGACGCTGCTGAGGAAAGACGCCAACAATGGGAACGTACTAGGGAATGTTCGGCCCATAACTCTGCTAAAAACACAGAGTTTAAGATTTTGGCGACGGGGTTAGCGAAAAGGTTGGCGCTTGTCGTTGTTAGTCTGGTGGGGGAAGTACAAACGTGTGCAATCCCGAAAGGTCTATCCACGACAACCTCCACCTTATGCAATACACCATTGAGAGGACGGGGACTAAAGCTGGTTTCGTGGGACCCTGATCAATTTTGATCAGTCGAAATCATTCGATAGGGTCGACCATCGTTACTTGGAAGCCGTCCTGAAAGCGGCCAGATTCGGACCCGTTTTCAGAGGCTGGATCGCTGCAATACACATCCGAAACGGTTTAGCATCGCACGCTCGGTCCTTCAGGCCTGCCCGCTGTCACCTCTTCTGTACGTGCTGGCTATCGAGCCACTGCTGCGGAAGTTGGAACAGCTGAGGGGCATCCCTTTTGAACTAGGACATAGGAGGGCAGTGTCAGCGTACGCGGACGACGTCACCGTCATGGTGTCGAACGCTTCCGAAATGGAGACGGTCGGCTCCATTCTAAAAGATTATGAATCGGTTGCAGGGACCAAAATCAACGCCGACAAGTTGGCGGGCTTTCGACTGGGTATCTGCAGAGGCAGGTCGATGCCGTCGGACAGCGTCGTCGGACGATGGACTGATGGACCAGTTAAATTGCTCGGAGTCTGGTTTGGTCCCGACCTCCGGGTGGATAGGAACTGGAACGAGGTGACGAACAGGATAGCAAGTCTTACCCAAAACTGGGCTGAGAGGAAGCTGTCCCTAAAAGGTCGGGCAGAGGTGGCGAATGCCTACTTCTCCTCTTACATCATTTATCGCCTGACCGTTGTGCCTTGCCCTAGTTACCGCCTGATTAGGTTGGCGCGTCTCTTGCTTATTTTCTTGTGGAGGGGACGAGTTCCAATGTTCAGGCGGTTAGTCTGCTGCCAGCTCCCTCTGCTTGGCGGTTAAGGCATGCCGTGGATTCTGATGTGCAGACACGCGCTCTGGTTGCGCCATCCGCAACGATTTCTAGACGGTGAACGCGTGTGGGCTCCGTTTGTGAGGTTCGTTTTGCCGCAGCTCGTCTCTTTAACAGAACTACAGTCCTGGGTGAAGGATAGACCAATACTGGGCGCCTGGCATCTTGAGTGTCGACATGAGCTCACTTCCCTGTACCGGTCGGGAAATAGGATCGGTGGATGTTCCACTTTAACGATACATAGAGGATTAGTAGCGGGGAAGTGCGACGACGTCCTAGGGGAGCCCCTGGGCGCTGACGGAAACGAACTCGCTAGTCGTTTCCGGAGGACCTTCCAGTCGGGAACTACTATGGATAATTTCCAGATGTCCCTGGCCTGGCAGGGCTACCGAAAGGCGTTACCTGTTCAAGATATACTCTTCAGGCACGGATGTGCTAATTACTATTGACACAGCCTTTGGTCCCTTTCGCCATGGCAATACTAACACATGTGCAAAGTTCTAGCGTTCGAGGCTGTGACATCACCAACTACAACAATGGTAATGACTCTGTGGACATCATCAAGAACAGCAATAATACACACAGCAAATGCAACGGCATCAGCAAATAGAGGCCGGCGCAAATTGAAGGCCATAAGACACTACAGTGAAAAACAAAATCCGTCACAAAACTAAATACAAACAGCATCAACACATTGATCTAAACAATAAAAATCAATTTTATAGACACTTTCACAACCACAAAAATCACCAAGTAAACAAAAAGAGACACTCAAAAAACAAAACACCCAACAGTCACCCTCTCCAGTACGTACGTCTTTCATAAAACATCACTGTTTTTCATAAGAGCAACATTGAATTGTTATTAAAAGAAAGTTATTAAAAGAAAAACATTGTTACAAGTGGGGAGGGTTTTGCTAAACTCCTCCCAAAAACTCCAGCGGACAGACAGCTCATCAAAACTAATACACATGCGTTTCTGAATTTGAAAGAAAACTTCCCCCAGGACAGTGGAGGGTTTACTAAATAGCTTAAAAAGGCTTACTTGAAAAACCCTTCCCCACTGCCAAAACGAGAGTGTTGCAACAGCCATCCCTGTAGACCAAGTTAAATACATATTCCGTTTTTATTTGTTCTAATTTAAATGGCTATACTTAGATTAGGCTGTGTAAATATTCGTCCCGGGGTTCGGTTTGGAAGCAGGGTCACCTGCTAAACTATCGCTGGTCCCTTGATTTAGATGTGACCAACATTAGCGAGACGAGAATAGCCGGGAAGCATGCTCTACATCCATTTTCGAAACTATAAGATATTCTTATGTCGTGGTCTGTCGGGAGCGGGCGGCGGTGTAGCAGTGCTACTTCGGAAATCCTTAGGTCTCAAGGTAACGGCAACCTTCTTGTATCCGGATGGTAAGTTGGGGAATTGTAGTGAAGGTGGTCGTATATGCCCCGAAACGGGCTGGAAGGCCATATTTATTGAGATGTCTAGAAACATTCCTGGTAACGTCTCGGACTTAATTACTAATGGGGGATTGGAATAGTATTTTGGACGCACGGAAATACTCTGTGGGTCTAGTACATAGAAGAAAGAGGTGCAAAAGCCTCGAAAACCTGCTCAGAAGCTTCCAACTGTCTGACAGGTATCGACTGGATTTCCCTGATCTGCCAATGTGGACATGGTGCAACGTCACCGGTCATCGAGATAATATCTAGATAGGGTATTTCTTAGGTCAGCGGATAGGGATATCGAGGTTATCGAGGTTATCGAGAATTCAAATTGGTCGGCTACACTGACAACACATTTTTCATCTGCACAGTCGATTGACATAGGACCCGTAGACAAGAACCTGGCTACTGGAAGTTGGACGCGTCCTGTCCGGCACGCAAAGAATACAGGGACTGGATTAGCGAGCTAGTTATGCGGCAGATGACGGGGACAATTGTCAACATCAGGTGGTAGATCGTCCTGAAAAGGGCGATTATAGTAGAATCGATAGTAATTAGCAAACATTTAGCAATAGAATGAAATATATTAGCAGACAAACTCTTTAGCAAACTAGAAGAGGCGATTAGTAAAGACATCAAGACTGACGTGTTAGCAGTGAAAATGGCGCTTGGCCATTTCTTTCAGACGAAACACGAGGGTTGCATTGTCAGAGTTAAAGACCGTGCGCTAAAATAGGAGGGAAATAAAGCCGTCCGATAGGCCCGAACGGTGGAGACGCGACGTGGCAACAAAACCTCGATCGGTCTTTGAAGGATTGGGATGGGCGAGTGCTACTCGGTTCCGAGTTGCATTTCGCGTAACTGCCTGAGCAATACGATAGGACGGCCCGCTCTGGGTAATGGATGCGAGGTTATGCGTAAACCGATAACGGCCAATGAAATACGGAAGGTGATGAGCGATTGCACACGTCGCAAATCGCCCGGTTGGAATGGTCTGCGTTATGAATGCTATGTGTTCATGACAGATTTGTTTGGCAACTTCTTGGTAGACGTCTACCGCAATTAGCAGAACGGGAATATTTCTAGTGCTGTTAGCCGGAGTGTGGTGACGCTGCTGAGGAAGGATGCCAACAATGGGGACATACTAGGGAAGTTTCTGCCCATAACTCTGCTAAACACAGGGTTTAAGATTTTAGCCAAGGTGCTAACGAAAAGGTTGATGCTTTTTCACTGGTATTCTGGTCTGTGAAGTACGACAACTTCAACCTTATGCGATACACCATACAGAGGACGGGAACTAAAGCTGACTTCGATGGGGCCCTGAACAATTTGGATCAGTCGAAGGAATTCGAAAGGGTCGTCCATCGATACTTGGAAGCCATCCTGAAAACTGCCGGTTTCGCACCCGTTTTCAGAGTCTGGATCGCTGCAATGCACAGCAACACCTGTTCAGTTGTCAAAGTAAACGGCCACCTATCGGAACGGTTTAACATCGCACTCCTGGTCCGTCAGGGTTGCTCGCTGTTAACTCTCCTGCCCGTGCTGGCTCTCAAGCCACTGCTGTGGAGGTTGGAACAGGTGAGTGGCATCCCTTTCGAACTGGGACACGGGGGGGGCAGTGATGGCGTACGCGGACGACGTCATCGTCATTGTGTCGGACGCCTCCGAATTGGAGACTGTCGGCTCCATTATAATATGTCTTGTTGCGAGGGCAAAATTCAATGCCGACAAGTCGATGGGTTTGCGACAGTGCATCTGAAGAGGTATGCCGATGCCGACGGACGGCCTCGTCGGACGATGGATTGATGGCCCAATTAAACTGCTCGGGATCTGGTTTGGACCCGACTTCCAGGTAGATAAGAACTGGGACAAGGTGAGGAACAGTGTAACCAGTCTTAACCAGAAATGGACTGACAGGAAGCCGTCCGTTAAAGGTCGGGCAGAGGTGATGAATGCCTACTTCGCCTCCGTCATCATTTATCGTCTGGCCTTCGTGCCTTGCCCAGTTACCGTTCGATTAGGTTGGAGCGGCTCTTATTTATTTTCCTGTGGAAGGGACGAGTTCCAATGGCCAGACAGTCAGTTTGCTGCCTGCTCTCTCTGCGTGGCGACTTAGGCATGTTGTGGCTTCTGATGCGCAGACACGCGCTCAGGTAGCGCCACCTGCAACAATTTCTAGACGGTGACCGTCTTTGAGCTCCGTTTGTGAGGCTCGTCTTTCTGCAGCTTGTCTCTTTAATGGAGCTGCAGTCCTGGGTGAAGGATAGACCGCGACCTGGCGCCTGGTATCTAGAGTGTCGATAGTGCTCACTGTCCTCTAACACTCGGGCAATAAGATCGGTGGATGTTCTACGTTAGTGATATATAGAGGATTAGTAGCGGGAAGGTGCGACGACGTCCTAGGGGAGGCCCTGGGTGTCGACGGAAACGAACTCGCTAGTCTGTTCCGGAGGACTCTCCGGTCGGGAACTACTATGAATAATTTCCAGATGTTCTTGGCCTGGAAATGCTACCGTTTAGAGATAAACTCTACAGGTACGGATGTGCTGTCAGACGGGATTGTCCGACGAAATCGTTCTGCATGCACACTTTCAGTGTCCGGGCATTACTGACTGGTGGAGCTATGTTGAACAGATGCTCTCACGTGTGGGACGGATCCATTTGTCAGCCGAGTCCATTGTGATGATTGCCTCACCGTCCTCTTTTAATCGGACAGGCAATGCAATTGTTCTTTGCCTGGTGGCTGTGGTGAACGAGGTTTTTACTGGACGAGGCTGAAAGGAATGAGGACAGAGACTTTCTTCTTTGGGAGATCCCTCACCGACGTTATCAAGTATTGCTTGAAAAGGAGAGTGAGGGTGGAAAGGGAGGTGCGTTCCTCAAGTAAATTGACTAAAAGTTGGGTGAAAGTTGTGAAAATGGCAACAGTGGATGGTACCGCTCGAAGTGTAAACCTATGAGCCAGAGGAAAGGGATTGTAGAAGGCACTTGTCCTTGGTACTCAGGGAAATCTTGGACGGTGGAGTCCTTTGATTATCCCTAGATGTCCTCCTGTATCAGGTGGACCACATTACTATCATCCCTTTTTTACCGTATTTTTACGATCGCAATTCACCTCCTGCCGAGGTCATATTTTCCTTTCATACTTTCGGGGTGGATAAAATAAAATACTAGTGTAAGTATTGTGTTTGATATAATCGAGTTACCCCCACTCCCTAAAATTACTGGCTTGGGGCCAAGATTTGAAACAATTATTAGTGTTCTGACTTGATTTTGCAAGATATGTTTTTATGTAAGCTCGCATTGATGATTTATGTTTGGTTTTATTCTCGGAAGCTGAATTAATATTTTTGTGTCAAATAGATTAATATAGTGAAATAGAGTAAAATGTCACAGACACTCACAAATTTGACAAAAGTAAATTGTTATTTTCATTTTAGGCAAATACTAAAGCATTAACAGTAATTTTTAAAAAATATAACGACCAAAGAGTTAGAAAATAATACCTTTTTTTAAGACATACTATGAAAATTATTACATTCTTAATATTTTTTACTGACGTTTAATGACTCGGCCAATAGAAACAACAATGGCTGCAACGGCGTTCGCGCGCACACGTACACAATTACAAGCTAAGCAGATATTATCTAGGTGAAATGCTGTCTATTGTACGCAATTATCAAAATGATATAATATCTGAAATGGGTAATTTTGTAGGACTACGGTATGGGTACATCTCTACCAAAAGAAGTTGCATGGGAACAGAAATATACACAACATCAATGTTGCCTTCCAGTGAGCAATTAATGTGAGACTTCGGAACAGAATAGAAACATATCTTTTATTATGAGATATAGCATAATTTAGATTGCATTCACAATTAAGGAAAGGGAACGTGGAACAAAGTAGAAAGATACATCCGCATATAAATTGTTTCCAAAATAAAAGGAATGGCGAAATACGAGGATCACTAATAAGGATATCGTTGATATCGTCGACTGTAGCTGGTGGTGATTTCAGTATTCAATATATGCAGTTGGTCAGCGCTGACGTTATTTGCAGTGTTATATGGCCGGGTGGGAAAATGTATATATTTTCATAATCAACAAGACCACACAACAATACCAGAACAGTGATCGGTTGAGGATACTGTGATGAAGTATTCAGACAGACCAAGAGGTCTAACTGCGACATGTCCATCTATCCATCTTCTCGGCTCACTATTTCTTCATTGGTGACATGTGTAGGAGATTTTAAAAGGGGGAACCAAGCAACATTTATCATTAACAAAATATAGAAATTACACTGTCTAAGGTGAGACTGGGTAAAAAACCGGAGACTCCTCACTTCCTTTCCCTGGAGAGATTTCATACCTTTCTTGTTTCTCAACAAACCCTTTCTCACAGATACAAAAGGACATAACTTTTGAGAAACTGATACATAAATAGAGTAACAGAAGAATCAATAGCAAGAAGCGTCCATTACTGTTACGCAAAAAGCCGCAGAACTTAAATACACAGTCTACGACAAAAGAATTTAACGCTTGAACTAAAGTAATACAAGCCATAGAATATGTAAATCGACGAAAGATTGTTTCATACTTTGGAGCATGACAGCGAAATTTGTATGGCTCCTTATCTTTCTTTAGTCGTAAGATTAAGATTTTTGTTAATGAGCCCCAAAAATCAAAGTGTAGCACTTCGTGATTTCGATCGGAAAACATATCATAAAATGTTAGCGACCTAAAATTGTTGGGTTAATCTTACACACCCTTCATCTTTTCCTCCTCCTTCTTCTCCTTCTTCTCTTTCTTCTGTTTCTTCTTTTCATCCCTCTTCTTCTCCTTCTTCTTCTTCTTCTTTTTCATCTTCTTCTTCTTCTTCTTCTTCTTCTTCTTCTCCTCCTTCTTCCTTTTCTTCTTCTTTCTTTGTCTTCTTCATCTTCTCCTTCTCTTTCTCCTTCTCCTTCTTCTACTGCTTCCTCCCCCAAACTCTCCTCTCTTCCCCCGTCTCTTCCCCTCCTCATAAATTAATACGCAGAATATAATGAATATATATATTTGAAAGTTTGAAACAATGTACAAGGAGACACAGTGACGTTGATATATTTCCTAATCGTCTACAATCAAGCAGATAATACATCTTCAGTTACGTCTCAGAAGGACAGTTGACAGTAAATAGAGTCGTGCAGTAGAAGAAGGCAGCCATGGACGCACTGCCGACGATCAAAATGTCAAACGCCTCAATAAATTTGACTTCAGAGAGTAACAACAAATATTTATTCCAAGGTGTTAGAGAAATTGTGTTAGACGTATAAATGTGTAAAGTCAACCTTCAACAGTGATACTGTGCTGCAATATATTATGTGAAACTTGCAACGATACTAGGAACAAATTATATATCATCATCAATACCACCAACGTAAGAATGATAGTACAATGCAGAGATTTGTGGCAGAGGTACAGTAAAAACAGGAAGAATGAGAGGGTGGTGGCACAAAAAAAAATATTAGTGCCCAAACAAAAGTCAAAACGATGACAAATTAAATAAAATCCATGACGGCCATCATCAAAATGATGGGCAATAAAGGTAGAAGTAATAACAATCGTACAAAACAGTGCAACACTACGAATGACTACAAAGCCACACACATGTCTGGCTTTGTGCAATGAAGAATAGAGAAACAAAAATAACCACCGACAATTAAATAGGAGAGTTTACACGTGAAGGCAGAGAATTCTTTATTATCTGCACCTCAAACACACACGCAATATCAACACTACAACCACCGGTTCAACCACAACCATAAACACAACAGCAAACACTTTCAAAATACAACCACAAAAGTAAGATCGAAAGACATGTCTAAGCCATCGGATGACATTGGAGGCGGCGCCGGAACGACGGGACGGGGATGAATTAATGAACAAGTAGGCAGCCGTACTGAGAAACGAACTTTGAGGAAAATCTCATTTAGGTTCTGACTGTTGTGTCTTCTCCTAGTTTCCAATTCATCCTATTGGAAAACCTGTTCCTTGACGTATTGTGTAAGGGACATCTTCATTCGCCTGGATACAATGTATAATCAGCATTATTATCATCATTATCATCATCGTCGTCGTCGTCATCGTCGTTGTCATCATCTTAATCGTCGACGTTTTTGTTGTTGTTATCGTTATTATAAATATCGGCTTCAAATGGTGGCACAAGGCAAAGAATATCGGCGGAGTGGTTAAGACGATTACATCGACCCCATTAATCAACTGGTACTTATTCTATCAACGCCGAACGGATGAAAGATGAAGTCTTGGCGGAATTTTAACTTAGGACGTAAAGCATTTTGCCCGGTGTGCTAACGACTTTACCAGCTTGCCACCTTGTCCTTAGTATTAATATTGCTTTCTGTATAGTTGTATTATCTACTTTAGTTCGTTTCATTCCAGTGTTAATGGTACTATCAGAGGTGTCACTGTCTATTTGATGTATTATATAGTGTATTGTCTTTTATTCGTGTGGTAGGGTGACGGAATATTATTAAAAAAATTGCCATGCTGTGTTAAACGTTTTATTTTGCCCTGTGTTAATTTAGTATGCAATTTATCTGTTGGGTTCAAATTGTCCTCTGTGGGTTGTAATTGTGCTGCATTTATTATCTGTGTGCCGCATTATATTATTGGGAAAAGATCGTACTTATGTGTAATGTGTGACTCTTCTTAATGGATGAATAGTATCTCCATATGTGTGTATGTTCTGCCTAAACATACTTTTAGACTTTACATAACCTTACAGACGCTGGTATGATTTTTATGTCATACATAATTGACCTCTTTATCATTTTCAGTCCACCTATTATGACCAGTTATGTTTATAACCTCATACCATATACCCTGCGTATTTCAGTTTCGGATTGGATCTTCTTGTGTGGCTAAATGCTATCATAAAAAGGAAAAAAAATATCTTCCGTTTCTGCCAGATTTTTAAAATCTATATTTGATTTTGTACTCTATTAATGTACTTCTTTGTTGCATAGATAAATGTTTGGCCCATTTTCTTTGTTTAGGATACATTGGAATTGTATTTAAATTTGTTGTGATGTTTATTGTTTGTTTACACTGTTTTCTAACGCCATATTAGTTGTGTGTATCACAACAGAGATTATGTAGTGCTTTTATAGATTATCCAGTATGATCATGCCTCTTGAAAATACTTATGCATTATTTATGGATAGGAAATGGTTAATAATATATTCATATCATTTGTACCTATTGGTGTTTTCATTTAAACATTTTTTGGAGTGAATGTTTTGCGTAGAGTGTAGAGGGAGTTAAGGTGCTACTCCAAAAAAAACATCGTCTTCTAATGTGGAGAGGGAATGCGTTGCAATCTTAGTAATGTGGCTGTATTGCATTGTTTATATACGTTTTCAATGTTTCACTCTGGTATCAGGTTAAACATTTTCGGTATCCAATCTGTACCTTGCTTACGTTTTCCTCACTTTTCTTTTTGCTGCTTTTAATAAGGACTTTTCAACTTTTAGAAGTTGGAATGCCCTCTACGGCATGACTAGCCAAAGTACTTTGTTGGATTCTTTCTTTCAGGACCTCTTGGGGGTATTATGTTTTCTTCATATTTTGTTTGTTTTTCTCTTCCTCAGTTCAGACTCATGCTTACAGTTTCTCTGGGTGAGAATAAGTTTTTCCATCGTTTTACAGTTTCATGGGTTTTCCTGCAGAACCTTGGAGAATCTTCATATATTTTTCTATAATATTATGGAGAAATATTCTTGATCATAATTGCAGTGGGTTTTTTAGGTGTATGTGTTTTGAGCCGTGTTAATATAATTTATGGCATTTCTTCTATTTTCTTTGTTGTTTCCAATAGATTTCCTCCGTACTTTTTATAGTCTATTTTGTATGGTGTATTGTTGGATGGAGTAAAGATTATAGTGTTTGTTATATCCGGATAATTGCCTTCTTACATAGTCTCTCTTTCATCAGCATACAACGTGCGTCTTTGTTACGTGCTTATCTACATATAGCTTTTGTTTATTTTCGGTTAGTCTCCAGTATAAATCAAACCTTGTTGCGGTTTAATCTAGTGAGAGGAGGTATTTATTTTGCTAGCATTCCTCTTATCTATGTCCTCTAATATAACTTTATTAATGTCTCGGCACGGCATTCAACATATTTCTATTACCGAAGTATACAGTTGTTTTCGCTGACTGTAATATTCTTTTCTATACTGGGCACGAAGGCCCGAAATTTTGGGGGAGGGGAGTAGTCGATTATATCGACCCCATTTCGTAACTGGTACTCACTTTATCGACCCCTGAAGGATGAAAGGTAAAATCGAATAATAATCCTTTCTATACTGGGCACGAAGGCCCGACATTTTTGGGGGGAGGGGAGCAGTCGATTTTATCGACTCCAGTTCGTAACTAGTACTCACTTTATCGACCTCGGAAGGATGAAAGGCAAAGTTGAATAATAATAAGGATGAGAATGGAGAGAGTGAGCAATATTTAGGGTTGTTAATCCCCCAAAAGATTAAGAACACTTTCAATAGAATGAAATAAAAGTATTAAACGATTGAGAAATGAGCCCCGCGAGGTGGAATGGTTGTTGCAGAGAGTACCACTGGCTATTCTCCGCGGCAACGCTTTCACAATCATGTCCGCAAGGCGCGGTTAAACACGTCATTCGTTCGGGGGTGTAGTCCCTCCGCCCCCATCTTCTGCTGCTTAATCCCTCCCCACCTTTATTTTCTTTTTCTTCATTTCCTTGGTGAGGTAGTTTTAAGGGTTTTTTTCCTCGATAACTTTAACTTTTATACTGGGGGGTCACTGTAATCGACTTACCCCCTCCCACGAAATTACTGGCCTTGTGCCAAAATTTGAAACTAATAATTCTTTCTTTTCTAAGGCGGCGAGTTGGCAAAATCGTTAGCACACCGGACAAAATGCTTAGCGGCATTTCGTCCGTCTGAGTTCAAATACCGCCGAGGTTGACTTTGCTTTTCATCCGTTCAGGGTCTATAAAATAAGTACCAGTCAAACACTAGGGTCGATGTAATCGACTTAACCCCTCCTCCGAAATTGCTGGCCTTGTTCTCAACATTTGAAACCTGTTTTTCTTTCTTTTCTTTCTGTAAAAATATGTTGATAATAAATTTGCCTCTATTGTTAACTAAAAATTAAACCTAATAGAAATAAGATTTATTGTAAATATACAATAAAACATAATATTAATTTTGAAGTCAAGTTTAACTTGACAGCGTGAAAATACTGTTATTTTAACCACAGGAAAGTGCCCTTTCCAGCTGGTTAGTTGGTGCGTCCCACGCACCCGTGTGTTGCAAAGGGGAGTGAACTCCTGTCGCAACTCCGTTCAGAGACCACTATATTACGTAATTTCGATCTTATTAGATTATCATCAGTAATGGATACTCGTCACCGGCTATGACAGTCGTTCAGACTCTTTGCAATATATGTTATTTCAGTGTAAAATCTACCACTGATTTTGCGACCAGCAAAAGGTATATAAAAAATTATCTATTACAGATAAAAGCAGTGGTCGATTGTTGGTAAAGCCAAGGAACTTGAGGGAATCGAACTGATGTCACACCCAGTATATAATTCGGGCCTACTTCCTTAATCCGGATTATTACTTGATCCGATCCATAGCTCACTTCCTACGCTCACAACATTTCATCAACCAAGAGGAGGTGGAAGCTTCCATGAGGGAGTCCTTCCTCTTGAAGGACAAAAACTGGTGTCAGCGTGAGAACAAAGAACTTGCAGAAAGGTCGCTTCAAATGGTGCAACACGATGGCCTCTACTTTGAAAGCTAGGCTGCTTTTGTTGCAAATTGACAAATAAAGCAAATAAGTTACTAAAATATTGACTCAACACAAATATAAAAAACAAATGTTATTTTACAATATTCAATTTATCGAGACACTGAAAATCTTTTTTTTTTTTCTTCTTCTCAAGAAGAATCTATGTTTCTCTCATAAAATACAGATACTAACGCTAAGTAAATAGACGAAAAAGATCATGAAGAAATCCGAGAAAAGCCTCACTCTAACCATATTTTAAATATGAAGAAAAGATCAAACTTCAATGATCTGATTAGAAAAATGTCATTAAAAAACTTTACATCAGTATGACACACACTTATTTAAAATGTACAGAGATATAGTTCTAATTTTCTCAAACGAAATTATAAGAGTTCATTTGTAATCAAAAAAAAAATTACCACTTGGCGTCGATTATAAATCTATGCCTCTAAACAAGCAGTTATAAAGAAGTTAGGCGGCCGCCATTTTCTCTTCGCTTGATTTGCTACGGATATTTTTGTTCACTTTAATAAAAACATCAGGAGAATACTAAATTAAATATCCATACACTTTTTTTCCGGCTACACTGTTGGCTGAAAATATTTCTTGCTTTCAACAGCTTTTGTGACTTGATATCAAGATTGTCTTAGAATATCGTTATTAATCGTTATTAACTTTAACAGTAAAGAATTAAATTAGTGTACTTCACATTACTTTAGCGGCGCCATATATACCATACACCTCTAATGTATAAAATTCTATTGAATTATATACCATCGTTTTAAATTGTATACACCACAGTATATATTCCAATATACTATACAATTCATGATAAATGTTATTTCAACATTCCAGGTATAATAAATATACTTTTTACATACGAACCTTCTCATCTTTGAGATAATCAGTTATTACATACGAAATTATCATATTCTAATCAGTCAACTATTAAAAAATACAAACGGCAATAAACATTCTATAAAGGGGTGAAATAAATCATGAAATGTAGACGAGGACAGAAATATAGTAACATGTTGACTGCCCCATTTCGATAACTAGAGTCTTTTAAGCAATTCTTTGGCAAACTTTATATTAAAAAATAGCCATCACAGGGTCCAGTCCTTTATATATCTCGGAGTTTCGCAGAGCGCAATATATATGCGTCTGGCTCGTCAGATTTGAGGGTTGCAGATCCCTATGCCTCTAAACTAGCAGTTATAAAGAAGTTATATA
>JAOPUL010006720.1:11567947-11579665 GCA_027564515.1 Octopus rubescens | reverse complement strand
GTTATATATATATATATAGAGAGAGAGAGAGAGACTTTCTAGAACTAACTAATAATAATAACAATAATACAATGTTGCCATGACTACAAAGACTGCCTACAGGCTGACTACGGCTGCTATAATAGCAGGATTATAGTTGTAACGGCAATAATGGCAGATGCATTAACAACCGTCTCACAGTTCGCCACTCAGAGCTCAATAATGATAGTACTATTGTAGCACAAACATGTTTCAGTAAACAAAAAAGGAAAACTAAAACCGTACCTATATCGCTTGTCCTATGGTTAATATGGAAGCGCGTCCTTCAAGGAAGAGCCAGCCTGGTGTCGAAAAGTCGTCAACTTGTCTTGTACAAACTCTTCACCGAATACGGACCTGGATGGTCACTTGAACGGGAAATGCCCCAGCCCGAGCCCTCCAAGTTTGACCACAACAGAAAGATAAAATATGAGTCGAAAAACTGGACCCCCGAGAAGAGTATAAAGAAGTAATATACGCGTATTACTATGTATTAGGTAGGCCATCTCGTGAGAGAGACACCGCAAACTCTTACAGAATATGGAGAACACAAAATCTAGACAGTAAACCTTATTTGGATGAGAACAAGTTAGCAAATGTTGGGAGGGATATCTTTAGAAAGAATAGACTCACAGAAAGTGAAATAAGCGCGATCAAACACGCAACGGAAAATGGCCTAAATATAAGATACAAAGGAAATGAAGAATCAAATGAAGAAAATAGCCCGCCGTGAGTTTTAATCGAAAGACTGCCATCTGAACAAAGCAGGCAAAGGCCTGAAAATATAAGAAATTCTATTTGACCTGTTAAAGATAGCCAGGAAAGTGATAAACCACAGTATCTGAAGATCACGCATTTGCTGAAGAACACAGAGAGTCTGTGACAGAAATGAAGCAGAAAATTCTGAATACGCTTGCAATTGATGGACATACAAGTATGAATGATAGAGAACGACTTCATAAACTCTCGAATCCAAACCAAATTAAAAAAAATAACTTAAAATTGGCAACTATTTAACAAATAAAATCATACAAGAATTAAAACCTGATTTTATTAAGTTAAATGAAATTATTTACGCATCTGCTAGGGCAATTGAAACCAGCTGTATGCCCCAGGTAAAAACAAAGAAAACCAAACACGGGAAGAAATCCAACCTTGAGAAGTGAAATTGAAAAAGCGATTGAATTCATGAGAGGGGAAATATCAATATTAAGTGAATTAATCCGTGGAAATGATGTAAGATCTAAAAAAAATTGGAAAGATGAAGAGAAAATATGGATCCTCACCAAGAGAAGAACTGATATCAATAAAAGAATCGCTGAAACAAAAAGTCGAAGCAAAAGTTCAAAGAATATGAAGATTTGAGAGAAAATCAAGTTTTACAAGGAAAATAAGCTGTTCACATCCAATGCCAAATTATACTAGAGAGAAATAGGGAAGGAGAAAATAACCGTTAAAGATAGCCCACTCATTGCAGAAGGTGAAAACGTTATTTTCCCCACTGAACAAAATGGGCGCTGTCGACGCTCACACGGATGCAAAAATCAACTCCTATTTAATCGCATGACCCTTGTGAACTGTCACAACAAGGGCAGAAATCTCAGTCCCGCATAGTTTGATTACAAAGGGTTTCGACAATATGCCACATTAATGGATCTCTAAATCGCTGGACATCTTCAAAATTTCTCCTGTAATTTCAAACTTTCTGGAGCATATGTCGTTGTAGAATACGAATCTCCAATTATACCACTCTAATGGAGTACTTGCATCAGACAATATAAACATCAACTGTGGAATTTTTCAAGGTGACTCACTTTCACTCCTAATATTCTGCATAGCCCTAATACCCCTTAGAAGTGAACTTAACAGAACAGGGTATGGATATAAAATTGACAAAAAGAAAATAAGCCATGTATTTTATATGGATGACTTAAAACTCTATGGCAAAAACAATAATGAACTTAAAGGCCTATTACGTACTGTGAAAGCATTCAGTGATGACATGGGGATGGAGTTTGGTCTTGATAAGTGTGCCAAGGCCACTCTCCAGAAAGGGAAATTGAAGACCACCTATTTAGTCGTGTTAGATGTTCACACAGGCATAAGAGAACTTCAGCACGAATAAATCTACAACTATCTAGGAATAAATAAAGGCTTTGTCATTCAGCATGTAAATATTGAAAGAGAAGATCAGGAAGGAATGTTATAAAAGAGTTCCAGCAGTTCTGCTGTATGAGCTAAATGCACATAACCAGGTGTTAGCTATAAATTCCTTACCACTTCCAGTTGTTACTTATAGATACAATGTGTTGAACTGGAATAGGAGTGAAGTAAAGAAAATTGATAGGAAAATATGCAAGCTGCTGAGTTGTAATAGGATGTACACCCCAAAGGCAAACGTAGATCATCTTTACCTCCCCAGAGCCCAAGGAGGTCGAGGCCTGATCTAGTTTGAACCATCTTACAAAACCACCAAGTATATTCAATCAACGAATGACTGGATGCTAAGGCTAGCTGAAAATCACGAGAGAAGAAAAAAGCTTCATTCTAACATAAAGTAAAGCAACAATTTGCTATTGATCTCATGCAGGATACCCAAGCTGAAAAACCTGAGGGAAGTGCGGCAATTGTTGTTGCAGATAAGGTGAAATTAATGGCAAAGAAAGAAGTGCACGAACAATTGGTTGATAGGTGGGAGGAGAAACCTCTGCATGACAAATATGTGGCCCGTAGCAAAGAAGCTGATATTGGCCAGAAGCACACCTAACAGGCGCTCCGGAACTCAGGGATAAAGGCAGAGAGCGAACGTTTCATCCTAAATACTCAAGATCAAAAGTTATTGCCCCGGAACTACCAAGCCAATTTGATGAAAAATGGAGAAGATCCAAAATGCCGATTCTGCAATGCTATGATTGAAACAGTGGACCACCTAATCTCTGGATGTAAAGTCTTAGCACCGGTGGAGCAGAAATCAAGACATGACAGAGTTGGTCAATATCTACATTGGCTAATATGTCGCCATTATAAACTCAAAACTGCCGTCAAGTGGTATAATCATCACCCTGGAGCTTTAACTGAGGGGGGAATGGAACGGTCCTGTGGCACTTTCCAGTACATACAGACCGATCCATCAAAGCCAATAAACCGTATATTGTTGTGAAAGACCAAAACAATAAAGTTGGTTTATTAATCGACATGAGTAATCTCTGCGATCATAATATCTCAGTAAATATAAAGACTTTGTCATTGAAATTGCAAAAAAGTGGAATCTCCAGGTGGTTACAATACCAGTGATCATTGGATCACTAGGAATGATCAAGAAGGGAACTGACAATTACTTGAGAATGATCCCTGGCTTACGATCCCTGCAAGAAGTGCAAAAAAACTGTTGTCACACGTATTGAGAAGTGCATTGTCGATGTGAGAACTATTACTACCCATGTATTTTATTTTATTTTATTTTTCTCCAATATCTTTTACACATAACTTCATCTCACCCTAAAAACGAACAAACTAGTGTGTTTAGTTTAATGGCCTACCAATGTATACAATGAGTTTCTTTGCCTTAGAATTCAGAAAGAGATTCGGCAAGAAATGGAAACAAAATTGAAAGAAGAAGAAAAACTCATAATTATAATAATTTACGAAGTTAGGTTTGGGCTTTCTGAGCCTTTCTTAGTAACCCACCTAGTAATGGTGTTCCGATAAACATACTGGTAATTGTACAACCTTACAAATGTTACCTCCAAATGAGTGATGCAAAATCAAATAATAAGCACAACTGCGCTAACGCGACCGGAACTGTTAACTGTGAAGGTGTTGTGCATAGCAGGCAAGGAGTGTATGATCAAGCTCCCGCGGGTCGTCTTCAAGCCATTGATCAGAACTAGAATCGAAGTCAAAAGGGCAAAAGAAAAAAATATCAAATGGGAAAAAGGAGTAAACAAAATTTTAATTGAATGCTGACTGAGAAGTGAGCCAGATGAAGGATGCTTCTTGAGACGAATGAAGAAAATAAAGGATAAAAAAAATGTTTTCGCCGTCATGTCCGTTTCATTCCAGGATCGTAAAGAAAGAGAAGGAAAAGCACGAAAAATAATATACAATCCCTTAAAATTTGAAGCTGCAAGAATTTGGAGTCTGGACACTGTAAAGGTTGTGCCTATAATAATAGGTCCATTGGGAACTGTAATCAAAGATATAGACGAATGGTTGAAGGAGATTGGAATAGAATGTCCTATAGAGCTTCTATTATCAGAAGGGTTCTAAACACTTGAAAGTCTATTGAAAGTTTGTGGATACCTAAGTTTACAGGTAGCCACATAACTCCTGCCAAGAATAAGACCGAACTTGAATCAAATCATCAGTAAATAATGATAATGCCCTGATGCAGTAGCAGGTAGTGGCTGCTCTTATGGCTTCTGATCTTAACTGATTGGAAGTGTTATCATGTACTTGTTTTGTCTTGGTGTAAAGAATGGGCTACAACAAATATTCGGCTCAATACCACATATTTGCTTGTCAGTTGCTTGACCGTAACTAGTTGAGCATGTCCTTTTGTGGCTGACGATATGTCAGAAGTAGCGAGGGAGCACCATAGCCACGTATTGAGAAACAATATTTGGGGTTTGAATAATTCAGCTCTAAACATGGGTGGTTCATTCAACATCTTTAAACAACCCTTATTCATGGACCTTTTGGGCGGGATGGGCTACTAGTCTTGACGAAAATTCTAACTGGGCACCATATGCAAGGTCATGTGCTGTTTATCGTGATATGAGATCACTCTGTCGCACACGATTAGTCATGATGGGTATATTGGGATTCGTATAGTTGATCCGCAGTGTCTCTTTCATTGTATGCGCTGCTTTCTCACTCAATAATGCTAATACTAATAATACTAATAATAATGGTTTCACATTTTGACACAAGGCCTGTAACTCCGAAAGAGTGGTGAGTCGATTACATTGACCACATTGCTCGGCTGGTACTTATTTTATCGACCCCGAAAGGATGACAGGCAAAGTCGACATCATCGGACTTTGAACTCAAAATATAAAAACGGAAGTAATGTTACCCAGCATTTTGTCCGATGAAGAGCCAAAAACCGTGAAGTCGGAGACCTGAAAAATCCAGTGGGAGTTCCCAATCCGAACAGGTCAGGTGCTAGAGCACAACAAGGAGGATCTAGTGGTGGAGAACAAGGTGAATCAATGTGCTATATAATTGCTGTTGCGTGGCCCTTGACGAATAGTCAAGAAGGAAAGCTAAAACGTAGACATATACAATCTTCTTAAATACGAGTATGGAAAATGAAGAAAGTGAAGATAGTGGGAATTATTGTTGGATCCTTGGGGACAATATCAGAAGTCATCATGAGGAATATAAAGGAAATCGGAATAGAGTGCCCAGTAGAGCTGTTACAAAAGTTTGCCTCTTATGCACGGCCAGAATCATATGTAAAAGTATTAGTTGAAAAAACCCCAGATATCATGGTACCGTAGAATGCAAGTAGCAAGTACGCTAAGCATGCAATGCTCCAGGGGTTCCAACAAATCCTGAGTTAGAATAAATAATAATTATCAATAACGAGTGTAAAAATTAAACACTACCTCCAAACTTGCAATAACAATAAATATTATTTTAGGGGACCCACTCATGCGGACATTGTTTGCGTTTTAATGCTGTGTATAATTGCACAATTATAGGACGTATGGCCTAGTGGTTAGGTCGTTTCCCTCACGATCGTAAGATCGTGGTTTCAATTTCTAGACCGGGCGATGCATTGTGTTCTTGAGCAAAACACTTAATCTCACGTTCCTCTGCGATCACTTCGACACCTGACGTATGGTTTACCGTGCACTTGTTCAGGCAACGTCGATTTCATGGAGGGAGTCAGCTAATATAAGGCACATACGTTTGATCAGTATAAACAAATAATTTTGCGCAGGTCGTTCGGCAAAAGCTGAATACTCATACGTCGGGAGAGTCCATCAATTGCACAGTCACTACTCAACACAATTTCACCAAAACATACATCGGATCTTCCATCTGAAGCATCACTATCAGGCACATGTAATCTTCCTCCAACATCGAGCGTAAACATTTTGTTTCGTTTGCAAACTACATTCATCACTTCAAGGCCCAAAATATATCTCCTGATATATTATTAAGACCGGAACTATGTACCAGGCTAACGGGCTTGTTATGCAATATGTGCTACAGAGGATCATCTTGAGATATGTAAAGAGAATAAATACATCATATTAAATAAATGTCGCAACCACCTATAGCCATAATAAATATGATAAAATATTTTCTTTCCCTCTCCTATTGACTCATATATTTCTGTTTTTTTATTTTTAGGTGTTGGAATTTCCTCATCGTTTCCAGGTTCTTCCTCATAACATTTATTACGTCCATTTAGATAATCTGATAGGAAGTGAGAATCATTTATAATTTAGTAGAAATGTTGAACTTAATTGACCAGCACCCAAGCTATTTCTTTTAGCCCACCACCTTCTCTTTTGTATGCTGGTTAGGATATCTTCAATAGCCTAGAAATTCCATATATTCCCATCGTTTTCGTATAACTTTCAGGCATACATATATTTTACATTTATCATACTGTATTCATTTTGAATTACAATTCCTTATTTATTTTCTTTTTTGTTAATAGTTATTTATAAAAAAAGGTTTTAGGAATTCTTTATCTTTCCTTACATTGATCGATTCCATTGTCTTTGTTGCTATGAAAACATATAATGTTTTCTGTTACACTATTGTCTGTAGCTCTCCTTCATCTATGTAACTTCTCTTGGCACCTTTTTCAATCAATACGAGACACTTATCTCAAATCAGGTTGTTAGTAATGTGCTCTTTTTGGCTTAAACGTAGTAAGGGGTCTTCTTTGTCGACCCTTCCCTTCATTGTTATGCTAGATTTCACTCACCACGCATTTTCTCACTACTTATTTTTCTAACTTTTCCTTGTAGTCAAAAAGACTCCGTACCGAGATCGGATTGCCACTTTTGTCTTCTTTATCTTACGTTATCTTGCTGTCACTATATCTCTTTAGATATTAAAACTACTCTTCCTTTTATACCTTCATAGTTTACTCCTCCATTCTTAACCCTCAATCTAGTCCCCCTCTCTCTTTATACTTTATATCTTTCTTCCTCGCTGACATACTCCCTTCTCATGATCTCAGATTCGTTCTTTATTTTTTTCTATTTTCCTTTCTGTCTTTCCATCCTTCTTTCTTTCTTTTGTTATTTATTCGACGTTTCAAAATAACCTCTTTAGTTTATTTTATTTCTCACTCTTTATTTAATTACTTGATACTCATTCCACTTAAGTCACAATATATTCCTGGGAAATATTTAGTAATTCCGCCCTTTTTGGCGATAATGTACCCAGTAATATGCATGGGTGTTTATATATTATGCTCCATGTATATTTATTTTATATTTGCTTATGTGTTTTAGAGTAAAATCGCATTATAACGTTTACATATACTTATATATTTACTAATATCCATAATTCAGAGATACATCGAAACAGCTGTAACAGACAAACTATTTAATGGAAAAATATGTAATAATTCGTGTATATATATATTTCATGCACCTATGATTATTTGTACATCTCTCTCTCTCTCTCCCTCTCTCTATTTATTGATATTCGTCTGGATCTTTTCTCCTAGACAGTCAGCATAACTCTTTCTGGAGTATTTTGCACTGATTAAGAATTTGAATTTGAAGAATTAGAACAGTCCTGGCACTAATCATGGTACAATCTTTTCTTATATAATTATTCTCATACCATTTTACACACACAAATACACTCAAACGCGCGCGCCTGCATACATACATATACCTCACCCCCTCCACACACACGCACACACACACACACACACACACACACACACACAAACACACATGTAAAACATCATAACGAATTCACGCAGACACCCATTTCTTAATGTATCACTGTTTTGGATCAAAAGTGTAAAGTTGTGGAAGAATGGTATCAAAGAATCTCAACTGGGTCAAGGAGATATTGTTTCCCTTTAAACAAAATAGACGGGAGGTATGTGGCGCCAAGGCGCCTGTATCACAGTGTCTGTGTAGACAGTTAGTGTGTTAGCAAGGTCTTTGAGTGTAAGTCTGTGTGTATGAGTGTATATTTCTGTGTAAGTGTATGTGTGTGCATGTGTGTGTGCGTGTGTGTGAGCGTACAAACGTATGCGTCTGTGCGTGCGTGTGCCCACATGCGTATATATGTGCGTGTGGGGGTATGAGAATGTTAGTGGTTGTATGGGTGTGTCTTTGCGTGTGTATGCATATGTATGTGTTTGGGTGTGTGTTTCTTGCTAATATGTAGACTGGGTATGGAGTCGGTTGACATGTAAGGGCGTACGCGTGCGCACATGCTTATACGTGTGAATGTGTGGATGTGTATGTGCTATTGATTGTGTGGATGTACTTGTGCGTGCATATGCTTTTGAGTGTGTATGTATGCCTATATATTGGTTGTGAGGAAATATTGTTTGCAATAGCGTGAGTGTGTTAGTGTTTGCCACGTACGTAGGCACGCGCGAATATATTCGGGTGCGATATATGCTTGTGCAGTGTATGCTAGTGTTGTTATGTGAGCGTATACGTGTGGATGTGGGGTAGTATACGTGTGTGTGTGTATGTGTTTGTGTGGGGGCAAATGTGTGGTGGTATGCATGTAGTTGTATGTATGTAGGTGTATATATATATATATATATATATATATATAAGCAGATTGATAAAGTAAGACAGATTGATAGAAAGATTGACGGATATAATTATATCTGTAGTGAAGCTGCTTAGGGCCAAATGATAATATATTGTATTATTAGATGGACTACATTCAAATACACTGCCATAATTGTATTACTCTTCCTTGTAGGAAACTGGTGTTTGGTGTTCTTAGTCACCTACTTTTTGATAGTGTCAAGGAATCATTTTTACATGCTATACTAGTAAACTATAAATAGGATGTTATAGTGTGCTTTCAGGCAATGGGTAGTGTATAGGGATTTCAGCCACTACTTCAGGTTGGGATATACCTGTTGGCTCTGGCTGTGAGTAACTCAAAGTCTTCCTTTTCAGTGATACGGAACTCTAACTATGAGTAAATTGCCTCACTGCGTTGAGAGACAAAGCCTTGGGAGTAAACATTATAGTAAGTCCGGAGTAGAGTCTCTGATGAATTGGTGTCATAATTCTTCCGAGTAATTTTGTAACTAAACTGCTTTGCACTAATCATTAACATTCCTGTAAGGCTGCGGAGGGATTTGGGGATCTGAGAAACCCAAGACGTCTATACAATCGCTCAATCTTTCGCCCTGGTGATATCGCTTAAATGTCACTATGGATAAATTCTATACAGCATCAATAGCTTGGAAAGTGTTGGACTGAAGCTAATATCTTGACAGATCAGTAGTTTAAAACTCCATTTTTTTCTTGAGCTATGTCGATGCGAATGAAGAAATATAGGCGTCAAAAGTTATAACAAAAAATCCTATTCTGAACAGTCTCTTTTCTGCTGGAAATAAAATAGAGTAACAGTGTTCTTAATAATAGATCTTTGGTATTTTTTACTGACAAGTTAGCGCTGAGAAAAAAACTTTTCAGGATTTTTATTCACAGAACAAATATGTTTACTCTATTTCGGAAAACAACAAATGATTTTATTCTCGTGTGCGTGGATTTTATATAATAATATTCAGTGATATTTTACACCAGACCACACATTTGTACGGTCCTAATAGGTGATAGATTACCTGGGTTTTAACATCCTTCTTTTCTGCAACTACCTACCGATTATTAACCTTATAATATGTATGTTGACTTAATATAATTTTATTGAACTGACGACATTCAAACAACGAACTTATTTGTAAAACAATAGGAATCTCACGACTATACAAATGGTGTACCCACATTTTTATTATATTACAAATATCCAAATAATTTTACTTTTCAGCAACACTTTGAATCTTGCTGGGAAGAGAATTGTCGACGTTTGTGACTGCTTAGTGTATGTCTACTAAGCAGTAAGCATTGTTTTCGGGAATATTTTATATCGCGAATGCCAGTATCGGAATGACGTCACCCTCTTTTAATATTACCATGCTCAGAAACACTGACAGCTTTATCTTCTCTGAATGAATAAAGGCTTATTATCAACTGGCTTTTAAACATTTCTATTCCTTTGTTTACAAAACGTATCTTGGTAACATCATAAAATCAATTTTATTTCAGTGATGGTTTCAGTAAATATGTCCAGAAACGCAAAACAGGAAAGAAAAGGAATATGTCTTGCAATTAAATATTCGTAAATATTATCATTTCGTGATAACCATCACTATGTTTATGAAATACGTATAACTCTGATACCGCTTTAATGTTTCTTTTTACAATTGAGGAATTGATAGTCAGTTAATTTTAGTTGTTATATAGCTTACATTTGACTATAAATAGCTGGAAAACCTTCAAAACATTAAAAAAGCTTCTTTTCATATGTAATATTTTAAGGTGATGTAGGCGGCGAGCTGGCAGAATCGTTAGCACGCCGGACATTTCGTCCGTTTTTACATTCGGAGTTCAAATTCCGCCGAGGTCGACTCTGCCTTTCATCCTTTAGGGGTTCGATAAAATACATACCAATTGAGCATTGGGGTCAATGTAATCGACTTACTCTCTCCCTCGAATATGCTGGTCTACTGCCTGCTAAAATTTGAAACCAATATTTTCAGGTGAGGTTGGGATGGGACCAAAGCGATGGATTACAGGTTTTTATGACATTATGGTGACGCCCATTTCCTATCCGTCATCAAAGACCCTCAAGGATGTCTTTTGCCTTTCTATCTTTTGAGGTCGATATACTGTATACAGTAATTTAGTACAATTAATGAACTCGACTGTACACAACCACCACCATTTTTGTCTATGTTCCAATGCTAGAACTCAATATTAATATGAATGAGGCCCCCGAGCATACAAGGAGCTAGCATTTCTATGTTGGCTCAATCTGTTTTGAAGTTACTATATTCTACATATAAACATAACTATTTACAATTAAACAACAACTGAAACATGAATATTAATTTACAAAACTCCCTTCTTTATATGAAGCCAATATTCTGCTGGTGCATAATTCCAATTATACATTAAAGTAAGCATTGTTCTAGCTTTACATTATCATTCATGGAAACCATGACAGAAAACAAAGGCTGCATTTACTGAAATCTGAAACAAATTGCACTGGCTGAAGTTGTTCGCTAGCATGTGTATAAATTTTATGCATATATTCTACTATAGAATAATATTGAATAAAACGCATTTATACTCTGTCACATAAATCCCCAGTAATTGATCATCTTCAAACACAAATATTTACGAGATTAATTCGCTTCGCCTAGCAGATGTATTAGTATGTGTGCTAAGCCAGATCTTCTGGTTATATAACCTAAAGTGTATCTTTAAATAATTACAGATCAAACAATGAAATAAATCCATGGAAAAAATTAAAAACTTTCATGTTTAAGCTGCAGGATCATAATATATCAAATGTGAATTTGTGATTCGAGTGTTTGTGTTAAAATACCAAAACATTAAGGGCTAAAAGAAAGAAAAGGGAAAGTTTAGAGAGTGAGAAACATAT
>JAOPUL010006720.1:11148710-11159588 GCA_027564515.1 Octopus rubescens | reverse complement strand
ACATACATACATACATACATACATACATACATACATACATACATACATACATACATACATACATACATACATTTCTTTATTAGTCACACATGGATCAACACAGAGCGTACAATACAATGTAGAGTTTTTATTTTCGTAGGGGGTTGAAAAGTAAAGGAAAGGGGAGCGATCGGAGCATCGACGTCGTTTGGGACGTGTAAAGCATTAATTACGATTGGTTTTCCCAAAAGGGGGCGTGAATAAAAGGTTTTACTGTGGAAAGAAAACCTATGAAAAAGACCACGGTAACCTCTGTCCAGGAAAATGAACACATGAGAGCAAAGTGCTTTGTCTCTATCTTTTGTTTACAGGATCATGCTGAAGGTGGTTCCGTCATTCCCACATACCATCCTTGCTATATTCACCCACCTTTTATTGAAACATTCATTTGACAAAACTTCTCTCTCTACTCTCAACTTCCTTTTCAAGTGATACTTGAAAAAGTTGTTTAGTGATTCGCCAACGAGGAAAGGGTTTGTCTCTAAACCTTTTAGACGCGTCCACCACACACATTCCTTCACCATAGCCACAAGTACAATGAAAACTAATCTGCCTTCCTGTTTAAAGGAAGGAGGCGGAGCAATATTGACGATAGTCTCGGCCGACAATCAAATTCGTCCCGCACGTGACAGCAGCTGTTCGACATAAGTCCACAGGTCTGAAATTGTTGGACGATGCACGAGTGCGGGCAAAACGGTTTCGTCGCTCTGACCGCATCTCGGGAAGGTCGGTCCTGTGTTTCTTGAACCGTGCCTGTAGTGCTTATTTCGGACGGGTAATGCTTCTCGATAACACCACCAGGCCAGGAATCTCTGGAAGTTACCCATAGGTACCCACACGAAAGTGGTCATGAATAGGCGGTTCAAGTATTCCTCGTCGACGCCCAGATTCTCCCCGAGAACGTCGTCGCACCTACCCTCCACTAATCCTCTTTAGAACGCTTTCGTAGAACTGTAGCCGCCCAGGTTCGATCCCGGACAGCAGTTCGGCCAAGGGGACAAGCTGCAGGAAGGCGTGTCTCACAAACGGCGACCACATCTGTTCGCCGCAGTCTATGAAACCCCGGAGATATTGCATTCTCAGTATATGTCTGCGCATCATTAACTACGGCACACCCAGCCCTTCTTTTGGTGGGTATTGACAGCAAATGGATCGCCTAACCATTGGAGCGCTTCCCTACCATAAAAAGTGGAAGAGTATGCACTCCAGTTTGGTGGTGGTAGGGTCGGGACAAGGTCAGATGATAGTAGATGATAGCTGCGATGTACGAATTCGCCACCTCCGCCGACCATTTAGGGATAGCCTCCTCTCGGTCCATTGTTGGCTGAGAATGGCCACTCTACTCGTTATCTGCTTCCAGTTATTCTCCATTTGGAGGTCTGGTCCGAACCTGACCCCGAGCAATTTAAATGTGCCGTTGATCCAGTCTCCCACGATGGAGACGCTGTTGGACGGCATGGACTTGCTTCTCCAGGTGCCGAGCTGCAAACCCACTGACTTTTCCGGGTTAATGTTTGCTCCCGTTACCGCTTCGTATTCTTTTAGTGTCTCGCCGACCAGGTCGATATGTCTGTGCCTCGACACTATGACGGTGACGTCAGTCGCGTATGCAGACACACCTTCTGCACCCCAGTTCTCGCGGGATGCAATCAGGGTCACCAGATCCCGCAGTAGTGGCTCAAGAGTCAACACGTACAGAAGCGACGAAAGGGGGAATCCCTGCCGGACCGAACGCGTGGTGGTGAATGATTTGGGCAGATGACTATTTACGCATCAGACTTGGTAGTAGTAGTAGTAGTAGTAGTAGTAGTAGTAGTAGTAGTAGTAGTAGTAGTAGTAGTAGTGGTAGTTGTAGTAGTAGTAGTTACGTAGATGAAGAAACGTTTCTAAATTAATTATAACAGCAGTTCTTTCTGTACAAGCTCGTATCAAAAAACAGCTGTCATTTAAGTTTAAAATGTTAAAATTGATAAACATTTCACGCGTTTCAGATATTGTGAAGACTGTGTTAATTCCTCTTTAATGTTTCTTAACTTTTCAATAAAGTATTTCATGTTAGCTTAAATTTGTTTTATGTCGTGATAAATTACTCTATTCTTCTCATAATCAGCAAAGTCAGGAAACATTTCTCAAATACGTGCGGATGTGTTGTGTTATTTTGTTCTTCTTAACGCAATAAAACAGTAAATACAGAGATAATTATATATTCAACGAACATTAACCATGATGGTTATAGCTTTTGTTTAAGTTGTCGTGGTCTGCCATATATTTATATTAACATGCATATGTGGGTGAACAGTATCGCTCTCTTGTATGCTTTCCCTTCTAACTTTTTCTTATTGAACGCACTATAATTTAAATTGACCTGTTTTGTTTTTTCAGTATTTAATACCCCTTCAGTCTTCGTGGATGTTAAACAAATTATTATATCTGTTGCGATTGCGGTTATATTAGCACAGCAAAGGAGTGAATTAGTAACACATTTATCTCAATCCATGGGGCTCGTAAGTTCTGTTGCTCGGTTCCCATGGCATTTAAGATACAACAATCAGAATAACCAGCTTTCGCTCCTGAACTTGAAACCACTCCGTTGCTGGGGTCAAGGCAAACAGTTATTTAGTTGCAGACACAGGTGAATTATATCGATCGCAGTACTTGACTGGTACTCTATTTTCTCGATCCCGAAATGATGTATGGCAAAGTTGATCTCGGCAAAATTTGAACCCAGAATATAAAGAACCAAAATAAATACTGCTAAGCATTTTGTTCATCCTGCTAAAGATTCTCCCAACTCGCCACCTTCAGTTAGTAATGAGGAGCAACACATTATGTTTATTCACACAATGTTAAATAGTTACTCATTATCAACTTGTTTTTCTTCATCAATGCAACACAAGTTTAGAAACTCACTCCAATTGTCAGAACATTGTCTTTCCCTTCTGAACCCAAACGATTTCTTCTCACGTTGTTAGCAAAAACCTACCGCTTTAAGTAAATCGCTATTACTAAACATTTTAAACTTTGTAGTTAATTTATCATGTTTCTTTAGAATTGTTCCACCTCTTTTAGTTAGGACATATTAACGACCCATATAATAATTGTTGATTGATTTTCCTAAAATGAAACCATCCACCCATTACAGATGCTGTGATTTTCAATGTTAGAAATACTAAAAAAAATTTAGAATAATCATTTTATAGATTTTTTAAAAACATATAAATCAGACATTCTTTATATTTATTCACCTATATAATTACCAATACCATCAGCTTCGTTAACTGGTATCTCTTCTTCTTCTTCTTCTTCTTCTTCTTCTTCTTCTTCTTCTTCTTTTCTTCTTCTTCTTCTTCTTCTTCTTCGTCTTCTTCTTCTTCTTCTTTATTCCTCTCTTTTTCTTTTCTTCGTGTTCTTGTTCCTGTTGTTGGTTTATTTATTTCTTCTTTACGATGCTGTTTTTCTTTCGATGTTCTTGTTGTTCTTGTTGTTAGTTAATGGAAATGAGTCACAGTTTTGCATTGTTCTATAAGTTAGTGCTTTCTGAATTGTTGTCGAACAGTTAATTTTTCCGGTGGAGTGTTCCTTTCCTTGTCTCGGACTAACCAATTATTGAATGTGTCCCAATACATATAGCATTTTCGTATTTCAGTATTCAAACAAACTTATTTAGAAATACTTAAGATATTAAATTTTTGTCGAAATGGATTCAATGTGATTTGTGTACGAAATGAAGCCTTCCAATTCAGAAAATAAGTAAGAACAAGTAAAATGATCCATGCCTACTTCATGTGAATAACGTTTTACACTCATTATCCAAAGTAAATAAAGAAAAGAAAACGAAAAGGAAAACTTTACAAGATATGACGTTACTTAGAGGGAAGAACTATGGCATTTGGTTAGTGTTAGACGTTGCTATAGACGATATATATTATAAAAGACGAAAAGAAAAGGGTGATATAGGAATACATGCGTGGAGATAGCGTACGATCAGGAAGCTCAGTGGGGCAAACGTGATATAGGGGTGGGTAGGAGGCATAGTTGTGAGACAGCGCGTCTATTGATCACAAATTAAACCTTCTGGATGTAATGTTGAATATCTGTTTATATAGTATATGAACCATCCTATCTTTGGGAATAGTACTTTACTAGAGCTTTCTATAAGATGCCGTTGCATGCCGTTCCAAGATATTTTGTATTTGAAGAAGTAAATATTTCTGATGTAAACTTTGAATATTGCTACGTATGAATGTGAAGGAGAAAATGTTCACTGATGTTAGGTATTTGTAGCAGATTCGAGAAGTTTATCTGCGAGTTGTTGACGTTTTGAGATGGAGTGGGTATCAATGTATTTTCTGAATATTTGTAGTGATTGTGTCTTGCGCTGAAGCAACACGGATATAATCTAATTTGCAAATGCATTCCAAGTCTCGAGCCTTGTAATCAGAGCATGTTTAATGTATAGGATTGGTAGATTTTGGATGGAATTATGTGTAGTTTGTTCATAGCAAACGTGGGAAACATGGGGCGCTCTAGATTTCATTGGGGGAGGTTTCAGAGAGAAATGGTGAGAGAGAGAGAGAGAGAGTGAACCAGACCGAGCGAGAGAAAGAGAGAGAGAGAGAGAGAGAGAGAGAGAGAGAGATCGCCATCCCACCAGCAAGTGATTTTATCGTGCGATCTCTAGGAAAATCTCTCAATTCATCAGACGAAAGACAACCATAAACATAGGTAGGTAAATTAGTGAATGTATTCGCCTGCTACTAAGTATCGAATACTCTTATCAAGTGTAAGTATTTTAACCCAATTAATTAAGAACGTAAAAATCTACTGTTAAGTGGCAAATAGACCCTCTAGCTGTGCGAAAATCATATTGGCGGACATTTAATCGGTAGATAATTGAAGACGTTTCAGATGTGATTGTTAATCGTTCTATCCATTTTGCTTGAGGTGGAGTCAGTGTTACCAAAAATATCTTTTTTTTTATTTTAGCAACAGGTTATAAGTGATTTTATTCTAATGTTCTCAATAGAAAGGTGAAAGATTCAGCAGAACGAGAGAGGAAAACATGAACAATGAAATGCAAATAGAATATATCACCAAAGGTCGATATAGAAAGACTATTTTTGCCACGAGTACAGGAAATTAGTGTCTTCTGCAACACGTTATGTATTGTACATTCTCTACCATCCTACTAAACAGATAAGTAGAAAATGATAAATGGAAATTCATACAAATAGCTACAATATTTTAATGTACAAAACTTACTTTCTACCTTCAAGGTAATTAACAAATATAATCGGGGAAGGATGGTTTAACGGACAGTTTTAACTTTAATGTAACATACAGGAAAAAAGAGAAACAAAAGTAAAACTTTCTACTATAGGTACAAGGCCCGGATATTTGGGAGAGAGAGTGCTAGACGATGACAGGGAAAGTCGACTTCGGTGGAATTTGAACTCAACGGAACGCGGTTACTTATTTTGTCCGGTGCGCTAACGATTATGCCAGCTCACAGTCTCAGAGAAACAACGAGTAAATAAAATAGAAAGTGTTATAAGCATATTATCTATAATGAAGTAGGGATTTTTTAAAACATGACATGATAGAAAATGCTTGAGAAGCAATCGCCAAAGAAATCATTATACACGGGTAAATAAAATAATAAATATATAAAACCTTCAGGAATATCAGACACGTAAAATAGGTTTCCATTGACTGACAAAACCAGAAATTTAACGTTAATTAATTAAACTAATAATCTATAATTAATAAGTATTAAGAATCAGGAAACTAATAAATTAAAACGAACAGTAAAATACACAATACCATTTCATACTTTAGTAAACGGGGAAGAGCAGTGGACATGACATTTCTACTTTGACACTGAACGCATGGGGAGGATGTGATGTAGTAATTTTAAGACTGTACACCTTGTGCAAATACTTGCCAAAGAATAGAACTGCAAGTATCTCCCAGGCTCCTGATAAACCCTTTATACTATTCGGTGAATTACTTCAAAGGGATTCTGCGCAGTTTCCATGTAGCGAATTTCAACCAAAAGTGTTTTGTTGAGCCAAGTAGTACGCTGTGAGAGAGAAACTCAAGATTACGACGTAAGCTTGTTGGCAATGCAGCTATGCATTGTAATACCGACAATACGTGATACAGACAATGTGTGATACAAACAATGTGTGATACTGACAAATAAATAATCAATGATTTGTTTATGGATGTCCGTTTTCAAACAAATAAATTTTCTAATTTTCAATACATAATATATACATATTGGATGTTACGTGCACTGAAAACAATATCAGGTTTATAGAGTCTCAGCAGTTGATATATATTGTAAATTCAAACCACAAATGGATTGTGAGAATTGGTAAAAATCAATCACAAAATTATAATAGGTGCATTGGGAACGATTAAAAACGATTCAAATACAAACTCCTGCACATAGGATTTCGACAATTTATTTCTCTTAATAGAACAAAAGGGGAGAAATCTATCACAGCTAAATACTATGTTCAAATATGTAGACTAATTTTAAAACAGCAGAAAAGAAAAAAAAAACTAAAAAGAAATATAACGATTCGTTGCAATAGTCTTATAAGCACACAACCACATTTGGTTTCGTAATGAAGAGTAGTCATTGTCGATAATACTACATACATAATAGTAATGATGATGATGATGATGATGACGATGATGATGTTGATGATGACGATGATGATGTTGATGATGATGATGATGATGATGATGATGATGATGATGATGACGATGATGATGATGATGATGATGATGATGATGATGATAATAAACTTTTCTTGTATAGGCACAACGATCACAGTACTTGACTGCTACTATGTTTTACTGGTCCAGAATAGTCTTGCAACTATCATGACTATGAACAAATCTATGATCAATGCATACCGATAGCAATTTGGAGAAGATGGGGACCAGTGGATATCATTTCTCCTTTACTAGACAGGTATTTAATTTCACTGATTTCAAAAGAATTGAAAGGCAGATGTACACGCAGCGGGATTTGAACAAAGGGACATAAGTGGGTCGAACAAATAACACAAGAAATGTTCTGCGACTATCTTGTTATATTATCAACTAAGCCTTAAAATGGGTCGTCACAGATGCAAAGCCGATTGCTTAAATATCTCAGGGCAATAGATTTGCGATCACCATCCTAAAAATTAGAATTGTCGACGTCTATTAGATGCTTGCATCAATTATTCGGCCTTCATTAGGAATCTCAATGCCAGTATTATTTCGGAAACATATTGATTTCGAAGTTCAAAAAACATTTTTAAAACTTCCTACTTTCCGTGATAAAATGTTTGACCGCAATAGATGAACAACTACCAAGTCAGTGATTTCAGAATAGTCGCTTTTTTATGAAACGAGAAGGACAGTCAAATATATATTTTCTGTCTGGAAGCGTCATTCACATTGCCTCGCTCTTTACTACTAGGTAGAGCCAAGGGCTAGGCGCACGATGGAACTCTCTGAAGATAGTCGATATGAGTGTGAGATTTAAACGCCTCAAAAATCAGCTCAAAACTGTTAACTGCTTACATTTACTAATAGAATCATAGAGTAAATTCATCTGGTGATTCTTATTATATCTAGATAAAGCATTCTCTAGGCTAGTGTCATTATATGATATCCACAAATTTAATCAGGCAGTCGGCTACACTAACCATACATTTGTGATCTCCATGGTTGAACTAGACCGATACGTATGCAGTAAGTGGGATTTGGACTCATCTCTATGGGCATATACAGCCTAGATACAGACAATTAGTGTTTTCGGAAAGAGGGAGCTGATATGACCCACAATCAAAAACCGGCGGCCATGTTCTCTTAGGAGATTTATTCCACTAAGAACTGAAAATTTTAGTAAAGAAATAAATATTCTGGTAAAACAATGTAGATGATGGATGGGTTTAATGAGTACACCAGAAGAGAAAATTAGGAAAGTCATCACAAACAGACACTTTAGCACTGAAATTTGTTTCTGAACAATTTCTTCAACTCCAAATTCGAATGTTGCATTGGTAGAGCTAAGGCACGCATCCTAACCCACGGCGAAAGAAATCCGCTTGATATGCGCGGCGTGGAAGGGGAGTGCAGAAACACAATTTGCAAGAAATTCACTAATAGTTCTTTCCAAAACAAAGTGAGGGCGTGCTTTTCAATTAGCGGTTTTACAGTTTCGTAACTATGCTAATACCAAATCTTGGGGGAGGAAATTGAGACGGTAATGATTTTACATATCCCCTAACATTATGTAGAATATGCAGGATACTACGAATAGATGATTACAGCAGCTGAAGTATCAATAATGATAAGGGGTGTTCCGAAATGCAGGGTACATGGATTGGATGGACTGCTCTATGAGTTTTAGTACGGTGTCAAATATTGACATAAGAACAGCCATTGTAGGGAATGAAGGTTAACCGAAAAAAAACATCGTTCCCTATAGTTGAGTACCTTATCTAATCGATACCGGAGGGAAGAAAAGTAATTTCGATCTCTGTGCCGTTTGAACTCTGAAAGTGAAACAGCTCAAAGAAATGCTGCTACGTATATTGTCCGACGCAGTAATGATTCAGTTGGCTCAGCCTATTTAAGAGTTTTAGTATAGATGATGGATTTGGTTGTGGACTTACTATTGGACGATTACTGTAACAGAATGAATAGTTCCCATTTCTGTAAAACGGAAACAGGGAGCATTATAACCAACTATTCCTCGTCCACAATTCTATGACAGCAGAGTTCAAAATTGTATTCTAATTATTAAATAAGAAGTTATTACACATATTCGAAACATTCCATGAGCTTAGGTGTCTACAAATGCTCCTATATAAGAAGCATTTTAGAGTGAAGATACGTTTGTCGGAGATGCAGTCTGTGATCAACCGAAAAAGAGCGGATGTCTTACATCTGAGATACATCCCTCTAAGAGTATGGAAATGTAGTCCGTTTATGTTTATAGCCGGTTTAATGTAGGTTAGTAGTGATGGGAAATGTTTCGACGTCTTGGGCGAGAGTCTAAGTGTTGATGAGTATCAACTGGACCCTTTGTTCCCGAAGATATTTGGCTTAGGAACTCTGGAAATGTATCCGAAATATTTGACCAGGAAAGTGACTTCTAGAAAGGCCAGCAATTTTGAGGAGTATATTATGTTATCGATACCAGGGGGATGAACTCCAATGCTTAACTTTGCTCGATTAGAAATCAGAACGTAAATGCTGCAGGGCACCTTTCCGACTGTTTAACGATTACGTGATGTTAAAATGTTTAATATTGATAACGTTTTTCATATAACTTGGACGAGTGTCATAGTCGAACACAATGATAAACAGTGTTTATTGACCTGTAAAGAATGTAAGCAAAATTCCAAATCTGCGGATTTGTAAATAGGTGAAAGAGAAGCACCTTTTATATCACGTCACACATTTTCCAAACTCTAGAATATATAATAATTCAACGAAATAACAGTGTGAGCGGCGTGATGTAAATAAAATGTCTCAACCCTAAAATGGACATTTCGTTACAAACCAAACCTAAGTTAGTTGCTAACCTTATATAGGACACGTATTGCCAAAGTTAATATAACAAGAAATTGTAAATGCTGCATAGAAATGTTCCAGCTCAATAACGCTTTGTAATATTAACAAAGATATTATATAGATACGTAGAGAATTACTATAATCTGTTTAATCAATCCAATATATTATAGGTAATACTTTCGTTTCACATTAAATTCCATAAATAGAAGAAACTTCGACACATTTTAAATAATTCCAAGCGAAATATTTGAGTAATAATTGGAGCTACGAAAAGCCACGGAGGTGTTCGATATATTTGTTGGTAAGTAAGATTTCAAAAGGAAACGGTTTCCCTTCTTTAGAGATCTATAATAAAAGTAAAGTATGCAACTTTATTAGTTACGTAGATTTCGTGAATTTTCTGTTACAAGCCTAATCCATTCATAGACAAAGTTTTTAAAATTTTGCTGAGCGAAACACAAATTATATTTTAGCTATTTCGCGCTTACATAAGTTAAATAACTGAAAATAGGGCTCAGCTATACGCTCTAAAATATTACGTTTGTACATATTCTATTAGGTTGTTAAGTTGGAATACAAACACATCATTACACACACACACACACACCCACACACACACGCGCACACACACACACACATACACACATATATATATACTCACAAATATAGACGCATATATATGGATTTCTATAAATATGATATATATAGATAAATAAAAACATACATGCACGCACACACACATACACACACACGAACAGACACATACATACATACACGCACGCACACACACACACATACACACACACGCATACACACACACACACACATACACACACACACACACACACACACACATATATATATATATATATATATATAATTTCAACACGTTATGTTTTCCTAGCTTTCTGAATTTATATTGTATTTAGAAAAAAAAGCGGTAAAATTGTAAATTGAACTTCTATTTTTAACATTTTATGTTATGAAAAGGTGAAGTGACGTTATACAAATTGCTGAAATATAATTTGCTTACCTTTCAGTAAATTTCGAAAGTTTGCCTCCATCAGGAATAGGAATCTAACAGAAAATCTAATCATTCTATTTGACCGATTGAATTTCATGAATTGCTTTTAAATATGTTTCTCAGGAAGAGGGAACTCATGTCATATTTATATATGTATATATGTATGTATGTATGTATGTATGTATGTATGTATGTATGTATGTATGTATGTATGTATGTATGTATGT
>JAOPUL010006720.1:10984903-11008360 GCA_027564515.1 Octopus rubescens | reverse complement strand
GTACCAGTTTAACACTGGGGTCGATGTAATCGACTAAACCCCTCCCCCGAAATGGCTGGCCTTGTGCCAAAATTTGAAACAGTTATTAAACTTGAGGAGGCGAGCTAGCAGAATCGTTAGTAACGCCAGGCAAAATGCTTAGCGGCATTTCATCCGTCTTTACATTCTGAGTTCAAATTCCGCCGAGGTCAACTTAGCCTTTCATCCTTTCAGAAGTGATAAAATAAGTACCAGTAGAGTACTGGGGTCGATGTAATTGATTTACTCCTCCCCCAAACTTGCTGGGTTTGTGCCAAAATTTGAAATAATTATTATACTTTGTTGGATTGTAGCCATGTTTGTGAGGTGGGGCAAATCCTTCAAATGTTTAGTCAATGACAGCAACCCCAGTAGTTATTTCATCAATGTACATTTTACTGGATGATTCATTTACCATAACACTAGTCTCGTTTTTGCAGGTCATGTTGTCACTGAGGTACACACCACACATACAACAGACTTCTGCATGATTTCCCCCATGAGATATTGGTGAACTTGAGGCTATAGACACTTGCCCACTGTGTTGTACGATGGGATTGAACCTGGTTCTGTGTTTGCAAAGTGAATTTCTTAATCACACATCCATACCTGTACTGATGAGAAACAATTTTTCATGCAATATTTACATAGGTGCTAGTACATTCCAATTGCCTTCAAAACTTTTTTTAGTTGAAAAATAACTTGGTAGATGATCTTTTGTTCTCTGTACACAAAATAGCAGACAACTAAGTGAAACTGAAAGGAAAGTCAATTAATTATTATCACTGGTGAAATATAACTTAGTGATACCTGATGAAAGAGACTGATAATGTGGGATCTTTTGTTTCTCAAATTACAATTTACCCAGAGGTCCCAGTCAACCATAGAACGTTGAATGCCACAGTGTCGTTTATTACTTGGCTTTACAGAGGCCCATGTGCTTTCCATTTGTGTGTGGGTACCATCTGTTAAGTTAATAAACTCAACACTGGTTCATAGTTAGTTCTATGTTGAAAATTGTAACTTTTGATTTCAAAGCTGATTTCACTTCGCCCTCCACAAATCACTAAAAATTGTGGTTCCTGGGAGAATCAACTCAAGTATGCATTCCTCCAGTGTGTCGTGATTCCGACATGGCACCACATAAAGAAAAACATGTCTGGTCTCACAATACACTCCTCTGAAAATCCACTGCTCAGGTGGAACCCTTCCTTGGTGTCTTGAGAAAACTCTTCTATCTCAATCTTCAGAGGACCACCAATTTGAACTGGGTTGCAGAACACAGACTCCTCCCCAGTTCTTCCAACACACCATTCGAAGGATCATTGGCGCCAATGGTCCTTAGAGAATGAAAAACTGTGCCCGTTTTCCTATGAGAGGGGGCAGGTTTTATACCATAGAAATCACCACTGGAAGGATCCATTTAATGCCTCTATATTATTTTCCAGTGACTGATGAAATTAGAAAATTTTCGCGGGTGTGGGGTTGAACTTTTCTTAAAAATACAGTTCGTAAACTTGAAATATGTCATGGTATGAAAGTTTGTAAATGTTGCTGGTGGCGTGTGTTTGTTGAATAATTTGTAGATATTTTTTTATGGTCTAATCATGTGTTAGGGTTACTGTCTTCGTATGAGAATTTGCATGCTGGTGTAATTGCACCATGTATGGTGCATACTTGTGCATTCTGTTCTGGGTCTAGTTCACATAGTGGCCCAATGTAGGGGAGTGATGATGATTCCTAGAATTTTGATGCATGCTTTGACGAGTTCATCAAGGGTTTCTGGCGTTGTTTCGTTCTGTGTTTGTATAGCTGAACCTATAACCATTTGTTCGAAGGCGAGTTTTATTAGTACGCTAGGCTTAAATTTGACTGAAACAGGGGTTTCAACACCTTCAGCAATTTTTTTAAATGTTTGAAGTGTTTCCAGCGTCATGTTAGGTTCTTCAAATATGCAAATTTCAATTTGATACATATCTTGAAAAGGGAAACTTGATGTACCTTGAATTGTTTCTGAATACCGAAATAATGCTGCTATACTGCGACGGTTTTTTTGGTGGGATTAAGATGTCCCATAAGTTTTGAACAAATTCTTTGATTAAAATGTTCTGTACGTTCATTAGATTTTAAAAAATACGCAAAGAGGTATTTACTGTATGGTATTCATATACGTGAAATTTCTACCATTTCATATTAAATTTGAAATCTGTAACGTGAATTTCCATTTTACTAGTTTCTGCAACTTTTTTAGCAATTGTTTCGTACATTGGATGAGCAAAGGAACCCAGACAATTTTAATTATTTAATTTTTGACACCAGTCTTGTTTCAGTTCTTCGTGGCATGAATATTCCTTAAGGCTATAAAGGTATTTTAGATAGTTGAAAAAGTTTCATAGTACGTCCGGTTGTATTTATGAAGGTTGGTGAATTATCAGTTGGTAGATTAGCCGTATCCAAACTGGTATTTGTTGCTGGAGCCATGTATTCTTCTGAACACCATGTATTGAAGTCTTTTATCTCAGGATCGTCAGTTTTGACTAGAAATTGACATGGTGGTTTGCAAGAGCTGCAGGGAATTTAATTCTCTGACTGTTTGGTATTTTGTGTCTATAATCAGTTGCCTTCCAATATTCTTGTGTGATTTTTTTGCCATGTACTATTGTTACTTGGTGTTCGATTTTCATCGCATTTCCAAATAATGTGAAAATGATTAATAGTGTTCCAATATTTCCCTCTATCCATCATATCTTCTGATCTATGGTATACTATTATAGTCTGTTGACGCAAAACCTAAGAAATCTTTTTGCATTTCTTTTGTCAGCATCATTTTGATTCAAGTCGTTTTCTGTTACCGGTATGTATTTAGCATTCAGAAAGGGTATTTCATCTTCATTCCAGTAAAATTGATCTGCAGTTATCCATGGGTAAATTGCTGTATATAAGTGCTAGTGATTACCCTAAAAAAGAAAATATTAATGAATAGCTGGATATGCATTGCTTGAATCAGTATTACGATAAGTTCTTAGTCCTTGTGGCCATTGACATAAGTTCATTTTATGTTCTGGATTTATTGGACATCCTTTAGTTGCTGTTGGTATTCTAGCGAATTTTTTGCTATGTTTTATCCAAGCCGTGGAAATGTCTAGAGATGTTTGTACGGAGTGGTAGTTTCTTGTAACGTTTGTGAAATAGATTTTGTCTTCTAACTGTTCCCAGATGGGTGTTGCAGGGGATTTGATATTACATTCAGTGGCTGCAGCGTTGACGATTGTGAGATGGTTTGGTGTGTTTTGGTATATGTGTTGCCATTCCATGTAGATTGATACGTCATTGGTGTATTTGTAGTACCGGATTATATCTCCAAGTTCTGTGGAATTGGCCATCTTCATAATTTTCTTGATGAAGGCTTATTTTTGTCCTCGAACTGTAACTTTGTCGGTTGCGTAGTCGCATTGTAATGCGTTCCCGTTGTCTGGAGGTGCTGTCGATAGGATTATTTGGCTGGGGTAGTCGGAAGTAGTTATCAAGTCCAAGATAATGTTTCACTGCGATTGCACCTGCTGCTGCAATTCCAAGAGGTCCTTCTCCAGTAACTTGGATGAATTCTTTATCCAATTCCCAAGTTGCGATATTAGGGTTTGCGTATTGGATATCATGTATTCTTGCAGCAGCGTCAAGGTTGTTGACTGGCTCGTCATCAAATCAGCTAGACGAGTTCCTGGTCCTAAGAAGTTGTAGCTGGGGATGTGGTGCTCGCCTGGTAGAGTTCGGTTTGCCTCGTCTCCCGACTGGTAGCATGGGAGAAAATGGGTGAAGTGCGTTTGTATCCCCTTTATATACATAAGGTTTCAAGGGAGATTATAATTTTATCACTGTCGCTGTTTTGCTGGTTACTGTAGACACTACTCTTTCCAGATATCACACTGGCGCAGAAGTTCCCTGGAGACCAACCACCACCCACCTCACTCAGTATTAAATTAAATAGTGCTGCAGCCTTTTCGGGAACACTGCCAGTTAATGTTCCCGCCAAGAATCTTTTTCTTCATATAATGAGTGTTTTTGCAAGTAAGAAACCGCATCATCCTCGGTTTTTAATGTCTCAATCATATTTGGTTACATCCATTTGCAGACTCAACATAAAACGCATGTGGTTTTCACCGGAGAGTTCCACACGAGCAAGCATGCTTGGTTTGTTACTATGGAAACAGGCACCTCTATGTTTGGCTTTCGACTGGCTAAAATTACCCATAATTTGCAAACTTTAGAAGCTATTAACTGTTTATTTATTAATTCATGGTGAAAATGAATTTCATTTAAATAATTAGCATACAAAACTACATCAATACACCAAATTTGAAATCAATTGGAACAAAATTAGTGCAGAAGGCCATCGAGGACTCTCCCTACTGTTCTCAACTCTGGGCTGTCTTTTCTGCTCCTCTCCAGTTGGAGCTTTTTGAGCTCTTACTATCCTGCTGTCAACTATTCTTTTAGAGAGTCCTCTCTTCCGCATCCCTTGTGGGTTCCAGGTCCGGCTGCACTGCATGATGATTCCCTGGGGAAAAGCCTCTCCCTGAATATAATAGCGGACGAAGTGGGGTTTAAATCTTGCAATAGTTATTTTGCTAGGAATCTTTATTCACTGTGGACATAGTACAATATCTTGGATTATGTTGTACATTCTACAAATTGCCAGTCTCGTATTTATCAATTTTTTCATTTAACATTTTAATTTTTTCCATTAGCATTTCATTCTCTCTTCTCACAAACTGACAATTACATTTTTCAACGTTGTTGTTACAAAAGAAGGAAATGTTTCCATCAATTGCATCATGTCTATTTAATGGATTAGGGTTAGTGTTTGGGCTGTTTTCAGGTGAATTGTATCTCTTTCTTTTATTAAATTTCTCTGCAGCCATTTCACACTCTGATCTGTCAAACATCTCGTCAATTATATCTGTATCTGAACTGTACATTGCCTCTATATCTTCTAACGGAGGCATTTTTTCAGTATTAATTTCATTTTCCAAAAATTCATTCAATATCTCTTTAAATATCATTGTATTATCTGCCGGTGTAATAGGACGAATGTCCCATCTATCGGCACTCATTTTACTCTCGTCTGGATTGTAGTTAGCAAAAACTACTACGTGCGGTATTTCGAAGCTCTTGGTTACTGATACGTATTTACATGAACATATCAGTCCATTCTTTATACTTTCCATCACTTCGTAATTAATATGTTGTTCTTGACTTCTTGTTAGGTCGAATAAAACAATTCTTTGTCCATTGTACATATATTTAATGTCTAGACTTCTTCCATTTTCGAAACGAATACCGTCTAGAGTTTGAAGGTATCTCGATAGGTACGTTTTTCCGCTGTTACCTATTGGATCTGAATACCATATTATTTTTCGTTCGTCAGGCTCTTGTTTCAGATCATCGATCAGCTCTTGTTGCCACTTTCTCCAGGAACTGTTTTTGTACTTCTCCTTTATCTTTTCTAAAGTCATTAACTGCTGATTCTCACTCCATAATTTTTCTATAGCACGTACATTACATTTATAAGCGTTTATAGTATCGCTATCGTCTCTTAGGATGTACTGCTCAAATATATATATATATAATCACTTCTAAGAGACTGGCGTTTGTCTGTTGGCAAGACTGTTTAGTAAAATCAATAAGGTGTACAGTGAACTTGCCAATATAGGAAGCCCTCTGATTGGATGATACCAGGGGCATGTCTGATATCCATTGTTATAATGAACCGACCGGTGTCGCTAGTGACTACAGTCATCCTGGATTCAGCTACTCACCCTCCCGTCTAGGGGTAGCAAGGGGTGCCACCTGGAATGCGTCTGGCATTAATGGACATTACACCCGATCAATGGAGAGATCTGCAGTGACCACTGCCGACTTTTGTGGACAAAGCCACACGTCCAGGGAGTGCATCCACCCAGCTGCTATCTGGCTGCCTGATTAGCCAGAGGATCATAACCACACCTAAACGCCCAGTATATTAAGGTGGACGATGCCACCGGGGTTTGCCGGAAACCGTAAGGGTCCCAGTTGCGGCCCTAGCGCCAAGTTGGTTGACTTTCCCTCGGAGTGGGGTTTCCAATCTTCCATGGTGACCCACAGACATCGTGACTCCTGCATTTAACGACTTTAGCCATGGTCATCGGATGTGTATCTGTTTCAAAGATACTTATGCTTAATACATGGATTTTGAGGCTCTTAGTTGGCCCAATGTGAAAGGACCATTTCAACATGATATCACCTTTCCAGTTGGTTCCTTGCTTTTTGGGCTCTTAATATCCTGCTGCCAACTATTCTTTTAGAGAGTCCTCTCTTCCGCATCCCTTGTGGGTTCCAGGTCAGGCTGCACTGCATGATGATTCCCTGGGGAAAAGCCTCTCCCTGGTTTAATACCTCTAATTGGTATTTCTACATCGTTTGACTATTAATATTTATGGTGTACATAAAGTTTTTCCCTTTTCTTTTCTTTTTTTTTTTTGAAAGAGAAAACTTGAAATTCTTAACCAGTCAAAGTATTTGAATTGGGCTGTATTGGTTGAATTTAACAAGTTAGCAATTAAAAATCTTGTTTGTCTGTCAAAGTAAAAATAGACGAAGTTTTAAATCCTCTGTTATCAGCAAGTGTGGTATTGTAGAAACTAAAATTGCTTTTTATTATTGAGGTACTTTTAATTATATATCATATGGGACAAATGAAACCATGAGTTCTATGTATCAGACGTGTATTGTTCCTCGTTTGAGCTTGGTATATCCTTTTTAATTCGAACTCCAGGTTCGATTGTTCCATCGGGCTGGCTGATATGCCTGAAGTATTGATGGGTGGCAAAGAAGTTCATATATTCTGGTTGAAAGGATTCATTAAGAATTGATGCACATTGGTGCATAGGATGCCACCAATTGGCTATAATAACGGACGAAGTGGGGTTTAAATCTTGCAATAGTTATTTTGCTAGGAATCTTTATTCAATGTGGACATATTACAATATCTTGGATTATGTTGTACATTCTACAAATTGCCAGTCTCGTTGTTGAACCATGGCTTGCCGGTTCAATTAAGATGAACCATTACTGTCATAATGAGGAATAATTTTAATCCTGATCTCTTGACCTATTCGTATTTCGCAACATTTGTGCAGGTGGGATATAAGTAAAACATCACCCGAGTTTCTTCTTGGCAAGCAACCATTACCTTTTGGTAGTGTACACATGGATACTATCATAAGAATAGTTCGCATGTGCGTGTGTCTATATATATATTATATACGTATATATATATAATCACTTCTAAGAGACTGGTGTTTGTCTGTTGGCAAGACTGTTTAGTAAAATCAATAAGGTGTACAGTGAACTTGCCAATATAGGAAGCCCTCTGATTGGATGATACCAGGGGCATGTCTGATATCCATTGTTATAATGAACCGACCGGTGTCGCTAGTGACTACAGTCATCCTGGATTCAGCTACTCACCCTCCCGTCTAGGGGTAGCAAGGGGTGCCACCTGGAATGCGTCTGGCATTAATGGACATTACACCCGATCAATGGAGAGATCTGCAGTGACCACTGCCGACTTTTGTGGACAAAGCCACACGTCCAGGGAGTGCATCCACCCAGCTGCTATCTGGCTGCCTGATTAGCCAGAGGATCATAACCACACCTAAACGCCCAGTATATTAAGGTGGACGATGCCACCGGGGTTTGCCGGAAACCGTAAGGGTCCCAGTTGCGGCCCTAGCGCCAAGTTGGTTGACTTTCCCTCGGAGTGGGGTTTCCAATCTTCCATGGTGACCCACAGACATCGTGACTCCTGCATTTAACGACTTTAGCCAGGGTCATCGGATGTGTATCTGTTTCAAAGATACTTATGCTTAATACATGGATTTTGAGGCTCTTAGTTGGCCCAATATGAAAGGACCATTTCAACATGGTTGCACCTCCCAGCCACTAGCGTGAGTTCTCTTACCAGAACAACATAGTGTCTTTAAGAGAGGGTACATGCAATTTCCCACCCCCCACCCTTTTACTACACCAATCACCTAATGCCCTTGGGGCTATTCCTGGTGCTTGTAATTTGAGTCATCTGTTTCTACAGGACTGGGGAAAATCCTACATTGACCAATACACTGCTGTTGTGCATGAGCTTCCAAGTGCTGTTCCCATGCATATCATGAAGCTGCACCAATTCGACAACCAGAGTTCTAACTCAAAAACAATCATTTCACTCTGCAAGTCATCTATTACCCACCCACATGTGCATAAGTTGAATTAGTAAAGTTGGTGTTAAATGTCTTTTTTACACAGAAGAATCACACTTGTATAGTGTGACTGAATGCACACAAACACCACTACCAATTTCCATTGGCAGGACTGATTGCTTTTCAGTGGTGTTTGTTGCAATAGTGTATCTTAGTTGCACCAGAAGCTTACTATACATGTAGGTGCCTGTAAACATGTAAATTTCAGGGAATTCTGTTAATGAAATTATGGTATTTTTTACAATTTAGTTTTGCACATGAGAATGTAGTAATGACATTATCAATATGTTTGTGTTGATTATTTTTATCCATCTTGAGGTGCAATATTAAGATTTTGATTGCAAACCAAGCACCAAAAAATTGGATGCAGTTTGCAGTGGGAATATGAAAATTATTTCTGTGAGTAATAAATCTTAGGGTTGTTTCAGAAATCATTTTATATATATATATGTAATAAATACATATATGTATAAATTTCTTCTTACTAGAACACTAAACTCTGTTTCATTACTTGACAATCCCTTACTCTGGGACCATTTCAGAAAGTCTTTTTGAACCAAGGTAAAAGTTTCTCCACAAATTTCACTGTGGTGTGGTTTCTCTCATGCCAACATCATATAACACTGCACAAGGTAAAATACAGGCTTTTATTTATTTATTTTTTTAAAATTTTTTTTTATAGATTTATTGAAATAACCGTATCGTAATATTAGAGATTAAACTATTCATGGATTTATCAATCCAGGTACATTCCCCAAAAACCGCATAATTAGGAGTCAATAAATATAGAACCATGGTTACTTACCCGCGATAGCGTTCATTCAAAACTAATTTTGTAGGGTGGTAAATACGTAAATAAAAGTTAAATTTCAAAATAGGAACTAGTTTATACTAAAATTATAGTTAATTCAAGTATTAAAAGAAGGATAGGAAGAAGAACAACGATTAGTGGAAAAACTTATTAATATATATTAAAGCGGAAAATTTGAATAAATTTAAAATATAAGAAATATAAGAAATATAAGAAATATATTAGTAATTTTGGAATACGCGTTTCAAAAAGAGAAAAATTAATGGTAAGTTTAATTTAATGAATTATTTCATTCATAAAATAACTTGAAATTAAATAAATTACGACTGCTTCTCTTTTTTCTTCAGTTCATAAATAACGGATTGAAACCAATAAAACAAAAAAAATATATAAAATAATGAAATGACAATCAGTATTTTTATCGAACATAATGTACTTGAAAAACAGGACGTACCAGATTTCGTAACAAACAAAGGAACAAATACTATTATTAACTATAAACGTCTCATACCAATGGTGGTGGTGGTGATGGTTGTGGTGTTTGTGGTGACGGTGGTGATAGTGATGGTTGTGGTGATGATGGTCGTGGTAATTGTGGTGGTGGCAGTGATGGTGGTGGCAGTGATGCAGGTGGTGGTGGTGATGTTGGTAGTAGTAATAGTAGTTCAAAGCAAGCAGAATGAATAGATGCAGCATTGAAAGAGAAAGTGAAAGTGAAAGTACTCACATGTTGTTTGTCAATGAGAAAATGTTGGCATTGGTTACACTTCAAGCATTTGATTCTCAGCTGGGCTGATGCAATGTCTTTGCATTCATAGCAGTAGACATAATAGCTGAACTGTGAAAACTGCACCTCTTTACCGGCTAATAATTGTAATGGAGAAACAACAGAATGTTTAGAATTTTCATCTTAATATGACTAAATTCCTCATCATCATTTAATGTCTGCTTTTCCAAACTTGCATAGGTCAGAAGGTACTTGTCGAGGCAGATGATTTTCGAGAGCCAAAATGACCTTCCTGTCACCAACCTTCACCAATTTCCAAGCAAGTTAATATTTCCCATACTGAGACATTTTTTTTTTTTATGGAAGACTTGAAACAAACTACCTCGCTCGTATGATGATGATGCTCATTTACACCCATCATGTGATGTCAAGCAAAAGGCACACACAAATACATACATGCACATACATACATATACATACATATGTATATGTGATGGGTTTCTTTAAGTTTCTGTCTACCAAATCCATTCACAAGACTTTGGTTGGTCCAGGGCTAGAGTAAAAGACACTTGCTCAAGGTGGTGCACAAGTGTTTTGGGTGTGGCACCTTGGGTAAGTGTCTTCTACTATAACCCCAGACCAACCAAAGCCTAAAGGTGCGAGGTGAGTAGACGTGAGAGGAGACCAAGGAACCAGGAATGTGGGTGAGTGTAAGTTGTGAGAGTGTATGAGGGAGTAAGACATGGGGAATGGATGAGGAATGGGTGAGAGGTGGAGAAGTAAGCAAAGATATGATTTAATATACATGCAGGCAGGACCGGATTTATAGGGAGGCGAAGGGGGCGATTGCTCTGGGCCACCCTCGATATCGGGGGTCACCTGCTATGAATGGTATAGAGCACTCAATACAGGGATGGCCTCCCTCCCAGCAATCTTGCATGAAGAGGCTCTATTTCAATATACAAATATATCTTGATGTCTTAAAAAATATAACCGATTCTCTTTTATGATAAATAACCATAGATTTCTCCACATTACCAACACCAATAATTTTCCAAGATTTTAATTCTTGTGTATGAGGGGCCCCCGAAGTTAAAATCCGGTCTTGCGTTACACCTTGGAAAAGTGTCTTCTACTATAGCCTCGGGCTGACCAAAGTCTTTTGAGTGGATTTGGTAGATAGAAACTGAAAGAAGCCTGTTGTATATTTAGCCTTTCATCCTTTTGGAGTCGATAAAGTAAATACCAGTGAAGCCACTGGGGTCGATGGTATCAACTTAGCAGCGATACCCAGGTATGGGTTAAATACCCTCACCAACCCACAGGCCTAGCGTGGCGAGTGCGGCAAATCCCCGGGACTTGATTAGAGTCCAGGAAGGGGTTTCTCATTCTGAGCAAATACTAACCCTTTAAAAAGAAAAAAGATATATATTTATATAATATATATATTTATATAATGTGTGTGTGTGTGTGTATGTGTTTGTCCCTGCCACCACTGCTTGACAACAGGTGTTGGTGTGTTTATGTCCCCGTAACTTAACAGTTCGGCAAAAGAGACCGATAGAATAAGCACCAGGCTTAACAAAAAAATAAGTACTGGGATTGATAATTTCGACTAAAATTCTTCAAGGCGGTGCCCCAGCATGGCTGCAGTATTATGACTGAAATAAGTAAAAGATAAATGATGGGCTGTGAATGAATTGCTGGTGGTAGTGATTGTGGTGATTAGGAGTGCATGGATGGAAGTGAAATGAGAGCAGCCAGCTCTGAGGAGCAGTGGCCACAACAGGAACTGTGTGAAAGGCAAAGTGATTGGCATACTGATTCACATATGCATAAAATAGATGTAACGTGGAAGGTATTATGATAGTATCCAGTAGAAATATTCAGGTATACATACCTGTGAGTTCATCCATCCATACAGCAAACAGTATACAAATATACATGCAAAAATTTATCATTATTATTAATATTATCCATTATTATTATTCTTCTTATTATTATTATTATATCAGGCGGTGAGCTGGCAGAATCGTTAGCATGCTGGGAGAAATGCTTAGCGGGAATTCTTCCGACTTTATGTTCTGAGTTCAAATGCCGCCGGGGTCGACTTTGCCTTTCATCCTTCCGGGGTCGATAAAATAAACACCAGTTTAACAATGGGGCTCGATGTAATCGACCTTCCCCTCTCCCAAATTTCAGACCCTGTGTCCATAATAGAAATAATAATAATCATTATTATTGTTGTTGTTTTAACAAAAGTTTGGTCTTATTCCAGGCAGGCTTTTTTGGGGAGTAGCGGGTTACTAACTGTAACCTTAGGTATCCACAAGCTTTCAATAATCTTTCAAATGCTTAGACACACCTGATAATCATTCCTGTCCCCAAGAGGAAAACTTTATGTACGAGTTCCACGGGACACTGTGTTCTAATTTACTTCAACCATTTGTCTATATATTTGCTTACAATTCCCAATCCACCTATCATTATAGGCACAACCTTTACCATTTTCATTCTCCAAATACTAGAAATTTCAAATTTTAGTGGGTTGTATTTGTTTTGTTTTTTCGTCCTCTTTCACTACGATACTAGTATCAAACGAACATGCTAAGTCAATCACTAAGCAACTTCTCTTTTCCTTGTCTATTAATGTTATATCAGGTCTATTACTTTCTACTTTCTTGTCCGTTTGAATAGGAAAGTCCCACAATATCTTGCATTTCGACAAGTCCATGAAAAGGAAGTAATATGGCTTTAATAAATTAACATGGCCATGGAAGGGAAATGATGAGGATAAAAACAAATTAACTTAACCATGAAAAGGAAACGGCGTGGATAACGCAAAGTAACTTCCCTATGAAAATGAAAATGTGTGGAAATAACAAATTAATTTGGCAATGAAAAAGAAAGGGAGTGGATATAACAAATTAACCTGGACGTGAAAAGAAATCGGAGTGGATAAAACAAATTAACTTGGACGTGGAAAGGAAACGGTGTGGCTATAATAAATTTAACTTGGCCATGAAATGTAAACGGCGTGGATATAAGAAATTAACTTGGCCTTGAATAGAAGACGCCGTGGATGTAGCAAATTAATGTGGCCGTGAAAAGGAAACGACATGGATATAACAAATAATCTTGGTCGTGAAAATGAAACGATGTGAATATAACAAATGAACTTATCCGTGAAATGACAACGGCGTGGATAAAATTAATAAATTTAGCCGTGAATTAGAAACACCCTCTATATAACAAATTGACTTGACCGTGAAAAGGAAACAGTGTGGATATAACAAATTGACTTGGCCGTGAAAAGGAAACGGTGTGGATGTAACAAATTAATTTGACCGTGAAAATGAATCGGCGTGGATAAAACAAATTAACTTCGCCGAGAATCGAGGGGGGGGGATAAAACAAATTGAGTTGGCCGAGAAATGAATCGGGGTGGATAAAACAAATAAAGTTGGCCATGAAAAGGAAACTGTGTTCATATAACAAATTATCTTTGAAGAGGAAACGGTGTGTATATAACACATTCCCTCGGCCGTGAAATGAAACCACGTGGAGAAAAATATTATCTTGGCCGTCAACAGGAATCGGTGAGGATAAAACATATTAATATAGCCGTGAAAAGGAAAAGGCGTGGATAAAACTATTTGATTTGGTCGAAAAAACGAAAGGGTGTGGATATGAGTAATTAACTTTGCCGTGAAAACGAAACGGCGAGGAGAAAACAATTTAAGTTGGCGCTGAGATAGAGACGGTGTGGAAAAACAAATTATATTGGCCATGAAAAGGAATACGACGCAGATAAAATAAATTAATTTGGCAGTGAAAAGGAAACGGTGTGGATATACCAAAAATGACTTGGCATTGAAAAGGAATCTGTTTTGATAAAACAAATTTATTTTGCAATGAAAAGGAAATGGTGTGGCTATAAAAAATTAACTTTGCAGTGACATGGAGACGATGTTGATATAACAAATTAACTTGGACGTGAAATTGAAAAGGAGTGTAGAAAAAAATCTTGGCTGTGATAATGAGAACGGCGAGGGTAAAACAAATTAACTTGGCCGTGAAACGGAAACGGCATGGATATAACTAATTAACTTGGCCTTGACAAGTAAACGGTATGGATATAAGGCATTCCCTGGGCCGTGAAATGAAACGGCGGGGAGAAAAAAAAATTATCTTGACCGTGAAAAGGAAACGGTGAAGATAAAATAATTTAACCTGGCCATGAAAAGGAAAAGGCGTGGAAAAAAGTAATTAACTTTGCCGTGAGAAGGAATACGGCGCAGATATAACAAACTAAATTGGCCGTGAAATCAAATCGGGGTGGATATAACAAATTAACAAGGCAGTGAAAGGGAAATGGCGTGGATATAACATACTCACTCGGCCGTGAAATGTGACGGTGGGGAGAAAAAGATTATCTTGTCTGTGAAAAGGAAACGGTGAAGATAAAACAAATTAACTCGGTTATGAAAAGGAATGCGGCGCATATATAACAAGTTAACTTAGCAGTGAAAAGGAAACAATGTGGATATAACAACTAAACTTGGCAGTGAAAAGGAATCGGTTTGGATATAACAAATTTACTTTGGCATGAAAAGGAAATGGTGTGGATATAACAAATCAACTTCGCCGTGAAAAGGAAACGCCGTGCAAAAAATAAATTAACTTTCCTGAGTAAAGGAAAAGGTGTGGATATGACAAATTAACTTAGACGAGAAAAAGGAACGACGTAGAGAAAACCTATTATCTTGGCCAGGAAAAGAAAACGGTCTGCATATAACCAATTAACCTGGCCCTTCAAAATGTAATGGTGTGGATATAAAAAAATAATTTGGCCGTGAAAAGTAACAGTGAGGATATAACAAATCAGCTTGGCCGTGACAGGGAATCGACCTGGATAACACTAATGAACTTCGCCATTAAAATATTACGGTGTAGAAAAAACTAATTAACCTGGCCATGAAAATAAAATAGCGTGGATATAACAAAATTACTTAGCCGAGAAAATCAAACGGTGTGGATATAACAAATATACTTGGACGTGAAAAGGAAACGGCGTAGATAAAACAAATTAAATTGGCCCTGAAAAGAAAGCGGCCAGGATACCACAAATTAATTTGGCCGTGAAAAGGAAACGGCGTAGATAAAACAAATTAACTTGGCCGTCAAAGGAAACGGCGTGAGTAAAACTTATTATCTTTGCTGTGAAAAGGAAACGGTGTGGATAAAATAAATTAATTTGAACTTAAAGAGGAAGTGGTGCAGATATAATAAATTAACTTGGCAGTAAAACGGGATGGGTGTGGATTCAACAAATTAACTTAGCCTTAAAAAGGGAACGGTTTAGATATAAGAAATTAACCTGGCCTTGAAAGACAGACGGCGTGGATAAAACATATTCACTAAGTCGTGAAAAAGAAACGCTGTGGATATAACAAACAACAAACGGTGTGGATTTAACAAATTAACTTGGCCGTAAAAAAGAAATGGCGTGGAGAAAACAAATTAACTTTGCCGTGAAGATCAAACGGCGTGGACAAAAAAAATATCTTTTCTCTGAAAAAGAAACTGCTTTGATATAAGAAATTAACTTGGCTGTGAAAAGTAAACGGTGTGGATATAAGGCATTCCCTCGGCCGTGAAATGAAACGGCGGGGAGAAAAAAATTATCTTGTCCATGAAAAGGAAACGGTGAAGATAAAATTAATAGACTTGGCCAGGAAAAGGAATACAGCGCAGATATAACAAATTAAATTGGCCATGAAATGGAATCGGCGTGGAAATAACAAATTAGGTTGGCAGTGAAAAGGAAACGGTCTGGATAAAAGAAATTCACTTTGACATGAAAAGGAAATGATGTGGATAAAACAATTAACTTTGCAGTGAAATGGAAACGGCGTGGATATAACCAATTATCCTGGACCGTGAAAAAAAAAGGCGTGAATATAACATATTAAATTGGTCGTGAAAATTAAACGGCTTTTTTACAACAAGTTAATTTGGCTGTGAAAAGGAAACGGTGAGGATACAACAAATTAAATTGGAATTGAAAAGGAAACGGCGTGGATTAAACATATTAACTTTGCCGTGAAATGGAAACGGTGTTGATAAAACTAATTAAATTTAACGAGAAAATGAAACGGTTTGCTTAATTTTAAATTAACTTCGCCATGAAAAGGAAACGGCGTGGACATAACAAATTAAGTTGGCCATGAAAAGGATATGGCGTAGAGAAAACAACTTAAGTTGGCCCGGAAAATGAAACAGTGTGGACATAAGAAATTAATTTGGCCGTGAAAATGAAACGGAGTGAATATAACAAAATACGTTGGCCATGAAAGGGAAACGGCGTGGAGAAAACAAATTAAGTTGGCCATGAAAATGAAACGGTGTGGATATAACATATTCCCTTGGCAGTGAAAATGAAAACGGAGAGAATAAACAAATTATCTTGGCCATGAAAAGGAAACGGCGAGGATAGAGAAAAGTAACTTTTGCCATGAATAGGAAAAGGTGTGGATATAACAAATTAACTTGGCCGCGAAAATGCAACGACGGGTTTATATAAATGAACTGCGCCGGGAAAAGGAAATGCGTGGACATAACAAATTATCTTTGCCACGAAAAGGTAACGGCGTAGATATAACATATTAAATTGGCCGTAAAAGGAACGGGTATGCACATGAGAATTTAACTTGGCAGTGAAAATGAAACGGCGTGGACAAAATAAATTAAATTGGCCATAAAAACTAAAGTTTGCGGATATAATAAATTAACTTGGCCATGAAAAGGATACGGCGTGGACGAAACAAATTTACATGGCGCTGAAAATGAAACGGCGAGGAAATAACAATTTAACTTGGCAGTAAAAAGGAAACAGTTTGGATATAACATATAACCATTGGCAGTGAAAATGAAACAGAGGATAAAAAAATATCTTGGCCGTGGAAAATGGAAACGGCGAGGATATAGCAAATTAACTTGGCCATGAAAAGGAAACGTGGTTGATATACCAAATTAACTTGGTCTTGAAAGGGAAACAGTGTTGATATAAGAAATTGATTTGGCCGTGAAAAAGGTCGTGGATAAAAAAAATTAACATGGCCGCGAAAATCAAACGGCGTGGATAAAACTAATTAACTTGAACATAAAAAGGAAACGGAGTGGATATAGCAAATTAACTTTGTTGGGAAATGGAAGAAGCCTGGAGAAAACATATTAGTTTGGCCCTGAACAGGAAACGGCGAGGATAAAACTAATTATCTTGGCCATAAAAAGGAAACGGCGTTGACATATCAAATTAACTTGCTTTTGAAAAGGAAACTTGGCTGCGAAAAGGAAACGGCGTGGATACGACCAATTAAATTGGCTGTTAAAAGGAGATGGTGTGGATATAATAAACTAATTTGGCCCTGAAAAGAAACGGTGTGGATATAACTAATTAACTTTTCCGTGAAAAGGAAAAGGCCTGAAGAAAATAAATCAACTTGGCCGTGAAAAGGAAATGCGTGTGAATAACAAATTATCTTTTCCATAAATTTAAAAAAAACGACATGGATATAACCAATTTACTTAGCCGTGAAAAGGAACGGGTGTGGATATCAAAAATTAACTGGGCCTTGAAAAGGAAACCATGTGAATAAAACAAATTAACCGTGAAAAGGATTGGAAGTGGATAAATCAAATTAACCTGTCCTTGAAAAGGATACGGTGTTGATATAAACAAATTGACTATGCTGTGAAAAGGAAATGGTGTGGATATGACATATTCCCTTGGCAGTGAAAATGAAACGGCGGGGATAGAGCAAATTAACTTTGCTATCAATGGGAAAAGGCGTAGATATAACAAATTAAGTTGGCTGCGAAAATGCTACGATGGGTTTATAAACTATGAACTTGGCCGGGAAAAAGAAAGGCGTGGACAAAACAAATTACTTTTGCCACGGAAATGTAACGGAGTGCATAAAACAAATTAACCTACCTGCGAATATGTAACAGAGTGGATATAACAAATTAATTTGGGTGTAAAATGTAAGGGTGAGCACATAATAAATTAACTTGGTCGTGAAAATGAAACGGCGTGGATAAAATAAGTTAAATTGGCCATGAAAGCTAAAGGGTGTGGATCGGCTTGGATAAAACAAATTAACTTGGTCATGAAAAGGATTCGGCGTGGATAAATCGAATTAAATTGGGCATGGAAATGAGACGATATGGATAAAATAAATTAACTTGGCCATGAAATCTAAAAGGTGTGGTTAATAATAAATTAACTGTGCCTTGAATAGGAAACCGTGTGGATGAAACAAATTAACGGGGCCGTGAAAATATATCGGTGTGTATATAACAAATTTACTTTGCGCTGAAAATGAAACGGCGTGGAGATAACACTTTAACTTGGTAGTGAAAAGGAAACTGTGGATATGACAAATTAACTTGTCCATGGAAAGGAAACGTCGTTGATATACCAAATTAACTTGGTCTTGAAAGGGAAACAGTGTCGATATAAAAAATTAACTTAGACGTGAAACAAAAAGGGCGTAGATAAAACTAATTAACTTGAAAATGAAAAGGAAACGGCGTGGATATTACAACTTTATTTGACCGTGAAAAGGAAACGGTGTTGATATAACGAATTAACTTTTCAATGAAAATATAACGGTGTGGAAATAACAAATTAACCTTGTCGGGAAATGGAAAAAGCCTGAAGGAAACATATCAATCTGGCCCTGAAACGGAAACGGCGTGGATAAAACTATTTATCTTGCCCATAAAAAGGAAACGGCGTGAATATATCGAAAGGAAACGTTATGGTTATAACAAAGTAACTTGGCCGTGAAAACGAACCGGTGTGGATATAACAAATTAATTTGACTATGAAAATCAAATGGCGTGGATAAAGAAATTAACTTGACCATGAAAAGGAAACGGCGTGGGTATGACAAATTTGCTTGACCGTGAAAAGGAATCGGTGTGGATATAAGAAATTAATTTCGCAGTGAAATGGAAAGGGTGTGGCTATAACAAATTAACTTGGTCGTGAAATGGAAAGAGTTTGGATAAAATTAATTTACTTGGACGTGAAAAGGAATCGACGTGGATAAAACAAATTAACTCGGCCATGAAAAGGAAACGGCGTTGATATAAATCTTGGCATTGATATAACAAATTTATTTGGCATAGAAGATTATACCGTGTGGATAAAAAATTATCTTGGTCGAGATTAGGAAACGGCGGGGATAAAACAAATAATCATGTCCATGAAAAGGAAACGGCGTGGATATAACTATGTAACGTGAAAGTGAAAAGAAAACAGCAAGGGTGAAACAAATCAACATGGCAGTGAAATGGAAAGGGTGTCGATGTAACAAATTGACGTGGCCTTGAAAAAGAAAAGGCGTGGATAAAAGAAATTAACTTAGCAAAGAGAAGTATAAGGTGTGGATATACCAAATCAAATTGGCAATGAAAATGAGACGGTGTGGAAATAAAAATTAATTAGGCAGTGAAACGGAAACGATGACGATATAAGAAATTAACTTGAAACATGAAAGAGCGTGGAGAAGGCAAACTAATACGGCCGTAAATAGGAAACGGTGGTGATTTAACAAATTAACCGGGCCATGAAAAGTAAAAGGCGTGGATAAAACAGATTAACTTAGCCATGAAAAGGAAACGGTATCTATATTACAAATTAACTTGACGAGGAAAATGAAACAGTGTGGATATTATAACTTAAATTTGCAGTGAAATGTAAACTGCGTGGAGAAAACAAATTAACTTGGCCATGAAATGGTAACGGCGTGAATGTAACAAATTATTTTGGTCAGGAAAAGGAAACAGCGGGATAAAACAAAATAATTGAATGATGGAGAGATTGCAACTTATCGATGCGCACCCGGCGCTCTTCCTCCCGAGAAATTGCTTTGCCCTGCCCAGAATCTTTTTCTTACTGCGCAGTGCACCTTGCCACCCGTACACAGACCGCCTCAGTAACCTTCACTGCGAAATCCTGCGCTGTTCCGAACTGATCTGCAATGTCAGTTTAGGCATCGCTGGCTGGCTGGCTGCAAACCAAATTGTCCATCAGACCCGGCGGCCTTGGTCTGCGATCGGCGTTGGACCTGGCCCTGCGGGCCTACCTCATTTCGGTGTCTTTCAGCCACAACCTCCTTCGTAACTTATTACACGGGTCAGCCGTGGCGGATGTCGACCAGTCACCCGAGCCAGCCCTTGCCGTTTGGACTGCTAGGGAGCAAGCGGTCGCCCAGATCACTAATGTCCAACTTAACTGGGACGACATCCTAGGAAAGTCAACCCTCGAGCGGTTAGAGACATCACTCGACCATCACCGCCTCGCCGACTCCGTCCAGCTTCGCTGCCCAATAGTGTTGCATAGCTCAATGCAGTGGACTCCTCATCTACCTGTAACCCTTCTAGATGATGAGTCCGACCACATTGAGGTGGCCCAGGGCCTCGGTCTTCGCGCAAGCGAGTCGCACCAATGTCGCTGTGACGCGGAAGTGGACATATTCGGCCTGCATCCTATGTCTTGCAGCATTAGCGCGGGCCGATACCCCCGACACGCCGCCTTTAATGACCTCGTTATAAGAGTCTTCGATGCGGCCGGATTCCTGTCCCAACTTGAGCCCGAAGGTGTCGAACGCGGGGACGGTAAACAACCAGACGGGATAACACTCTTCCCATTCGAGGGTGGCAGATCCCTCATCTAGGATGCGACGTGCAGCGACACGTTCTACAGCACCGTAACGCGAAGGAGAGGAATGTACGTGAGTACATGAGCCGCTATCAGTTCATGCCGGTAGCCGTTGAGACAGTTGGTGTCCTTCGTCCTCACACCACAGCCTTCCTTCGCCAAATAGGGGCTGCTGCGGTCCGCCAGAGAATTGGGCCCCGCGAGATGGAATGGCTAATGATGCGTGTGTCCCTGACCATTCTTCGTGGCAGCGCCACCCGCGGTCCATGCCGCGGTGCACGGCTAAATAACCCCCCTATCATGGCACCGTGCCGCCCCTGCCTACTGCCCCACCTCTTTCTTCTCTACATTTCTTCAATCGTTTTTTTTCCCTTTTTATTTATTTATTTTTTCTTCTTTTTCCATTTATATTGTTTAAATAAAGAATAGTTAGTCTCTTATAACCACATTGTTTCCTTTTTTCGGCCAAATTAATAAATTTAACCACGCCGTTTCCTTTTCGTGGCAAATTAACTTGTTATAGCCACGCCGATTCCTTTTCGTGGATATAACAAACTAACTTGCCCGTGAAATGGAAAGGGCGTGGATAAATCAAAATAACATGGCGGTAAAAAGGAAAAGGCGTGGATATAACAAATTAATTTTACCGTGAACATTAAACTGCGTGGATAAAACAAATTAACTTGCCCTTCAAACGGAAACGGTATTGATATAACAGATTAATTTGGCCGTTAAAAGGAAACGGTGTGGATATAACAAATTAACTTGGCCAGGAAACGATGTAGTTATAACAAATCAACTTGGCCGTGGACATGGAAATGTTGACATGTAACGAATTTGGACGTGAAACGGAAACGGCGAGTATATGAAATAATATCTTCGACGTGAATAGGAAACAGCTTGGATATAACAAATTAACTTGGCCATGAAAAGGAAATGGTGTCGATATAACAAATTCCCTTGGCCGTGAAAAAGAAAGGGCGTCGATATAAGAAATTACCTTCGTGGTTATAACAATTTAATTTGGTCTTTTAAAGGAAAGGGTGTGAATATAAAAACTTTAATTGGTAGCGAAAAGTAAACGGCGTGTATGAAACAAAATAAAATGGCCGTAAAATAAGATGGCGATGATGTAAGAAATTAAATAGGCATTGAATCGGAAACGGCGTGGTTATAACAATTTTACTTGGCCTTGAAAAGGAGAGGGTGTGGATATAAAAATTTGAGTTGGTAGCGAAAAAGAAACGGCGATGACATAACAAATAATTTGGCCTTGAAAAGGAAACGGCCTGGATAAAACGAATTAATTTGGCCGTGACAAAGTAACGGCGTGGATAAAACTAAATAACTCGGCAGCAAAATTGAACAGGCATGGATATAAAAAATTAAATTGCTCTTGAAAAAGTAACAGTGTGAATATAACAGAATTACTTGGCAGTGAAAATAAAACGGTGTGGATAAAAATTTATCTTGGTTGAGAAAAGAAAATGGTGACTATAAAATAAATTAACCTGGCCTTGAAAAGGAAACGGTATGGAAATAAATTAATTTAGCCGTGAAAACGGTGTTGATGTAACAACTTCATTTGACCGTGAATAAGAAAGGGCGTGGATATAAAAAATTTATTTGGCCAGGAAAAGGAAACGGCGTGGATAAAACAAAATAACTTGGCCAGGAAAAGAAACGGCGTGGATATATGAAATTAACTTGGCCGAAAAAAAGGAAACGGTGTGGACATAACAAATTAATATGGTCGTGAAAAGGAAACAGCTTGGAAATAACAAGATTTTACTTCTTTGGACAGTGCCCCCCCCCAAATGAAAGAAAACAAAAACAAAAAACAAAATAAAACTTACCAACTAACTATACCTTTTTATGGTGCATATACCCAGTGTACAATTAAATTGGCTTTTGTAATTTGCATGACAATGCATAATCTGTGTATGCTAAAACGCTGCACTACTAAAGTACAATTTGCATATTCAAGTATCTTAATAAACGCTGTATATAGATTACTATTTAATTAATTCTCATTGCTGTCGACCGAACTGTTATGTGAAGTCTGTTTCCGTGTGTATACTTTATAAAACGCAACATACAACTACTGGAAAGTTTCTTATTGGCATTATAATCTGGACATTTTTCAACCTTCCGCGGTCGATAAAGTGAGTACCAAGTTACGAACTGGGGTCGATAAATCGACTACTTTCCTCCCCCAAAATTTCAGGCCTTCGTGCCTAGTATAGAAAGGATTATAATCTGAACATAATAAATAATCCATCCATGATGATGATATAGAAAACACTGATACTGGTAAGATTAAGGTTTGAGAAATTACTTTGTTCCTATTTCTTGGTGAGATTAAGCTAAGTGCTTATTAAAACACACCCTAGTAAATTTAACTTATGTTTTTAATTAGCCTTAAATCGTTATATAATATACTTTGTATGTATATAGAGTTACCCGCATATACATAGATACAGACAGACACAGGTACACACGCATGCGCACACACACTCATGCGCACACACACTCATGCGCACACACACACATTAAAAAAACATGGGTTTTAAATTCAAGCTATGATTAGTTTCATGTCACTGAAACTACGATGGTCAGCCAATCACGTATAGCATATTTCCATGCAATCCCCAAACTCTAAAATACAAAATTGCTCTTTGTGAAAAGTAGGAAGGAAGGAGAAATAACGAGAGGATAAAGGAAAAAAGGAACCAGTATTAATATGGTTGATGGAATTAATTCAACGGAGAAACATTAAAGTTTGTGAGACTACGTACTTAACCCGGAGAGGCTCGTGTTTATATATATATATATCTATGTAGGCAGATTCTTTAGGGATTTGAGTTTAAATGTA
>JAOPUL010006720.1:10910217-10922717 GCA_027564515.1 Octopus rubescens | reverse complement strand
TCTGGCGTGGATTTCACGTCTTTTAAGATTCGTTGTTTGTTTTGGACTCCTGATAATGTATGATTCTTTAATTATTTTTTCTGCGACTTGATGAGTGGTATAGAATGGAAGTTATCGTCTAACCAAATGTAAGATGTTAAGCTTTCTAGGGTGACACTTTTTCGTTTGACTTCGTTGTCATTGTTAGTGTTTCACTGTAAGACAGAAATAGGGATCTCTTTTGGCTTGGTCATGGCATGATTTAATGTTTTGTGGTATTTATATTTCTGAAGTAATATGTTTTCCTTCCACTAGTCGTTTCTCACGTCCATTTGTGTGCGGGGCTACAGAGCATATTACGTTTAGCCCTATTATTAAATGGGATATTCCTTTTAATATGGCATCAGTGGAAAGATCCTAAAATGTAGGGATGAGTGTGAGTCTGTGTCGTTGAATTAACGATCGCCTGTAAAAGTCTCATTCGTGCGTATATCGGTTATTCAAAAAATATACGGATTCTGCACAGAGTATTACTACATTATACGACCACATAATATATGCCTTTGTCTTTTGCTGAATTTTGGCAGTAATAACCTCAGTCATTATGTGGTATTTCTTTTGTACATCGAAAATCAAACGGTAAGTGAATCGACAATATATTTCAGCAGTATTTCACCATTGCACAAAAAGGAAACGCTTCGTATAGCCAGTAAATTATAGAACGGTGTCCTCGGAATTTTGAGCAATGATTGTTAAACATGCAATTTTATCAGCAGCGTCCTCTCCACAACTTCATTTCTGCTTATGTAGTTTTACGAAATCTTTCGATCGCCTTTTCGATAATAAACGCTTATTCAATTAAACATCAAAGCAAACCTTAGGAATATATAGTGAAATAATTATTAGTAGTTGTTCTTTCTAAGTGCATAATATGAAATATTAATTGCTTTCCTAATATATTAAATTATATCTCGTTGAATGTCACGGCTTTTAAAACTGCGATATAATATATTTTGCTTTTAAACGTACATCGGTTAAAATATGGAAAATGATTTCTATTTCTACATATTTTGAATTATGAATAAGTAAGAAGAAATAGTTAAAGTTTATGCAGCAGGATACTCTTGTCTTCAGTGTAAATGACGCCGCAAGTACTGTCAAGCAAATGATGTTGGTACATAATAGATTAAATCTAAAGGCTATTTTCTTCTAAAGATCCAGCTTTTCAATATTATTATGCAATCGTCTACGTAACGATTACCACGTAACATACAATTATTTGATTGTAAGATAAATGTAGACATTATGCAATTTCATATTATAAATTATACATTCTTCAGTCTTACTCTGCTCTTATGTATATGCACACACGAGCCTGTGAGAATATATTCTCAAATATGCAGCTGGCATAAATGGACAAGCGCGATAACTCATACCAGCCTCGTAGTAGACATCAGACGTCTCATCATTCTTGCGACTTATCATTACTATCTACTAAGGGGCGAGATATGTATGGAAGTGTATATATATATATATATATTCGTACGTATATATATGTATGTATATTAGTAGGTATTTATGTGTATATCTTTAAAGGGGTATTGAAAATTACGATGCCTCCTGTTACCAATAACAGTCAACTTGAGAAATATGTGGGTGTGTGGTAAGAAGCTTGCATCACAACCATATGGTTCCGGGTTCAGTCTCACTGCGTGGCACCTTGGGCAAGTGTTTTCTACTATAGCCTCGGGGTGTCCAAAGACGCCTGAATGTATTTTTTAGAGAGAAACTGAAAGAATCCTGTCGTATATATTTATATATCTATGTGTGCGTGTTACCTTGTATCTGTGTTTGTCCACCCACCACCGCTTGACAACTTGTTTTGGTTAGTTTAAGTCTCCGCAACATAGCGGTACGGCACAAGCGATCAATAGAATAAGAATCAGGCCGCAGTCTGATGTCTGAAACAAGTAAAAGATAAAAGATACAATATATACGTTCAGTATTCTTGTATTCTTGCATTTAGTGTTTGAACTCAGATGAACTCGGGTCAATTCGCATAATCCACCTGATTCCTTCCCATGGAAGCTTGGTGAGAAGGATCTTCACGAACTATGTACGTGACTCAGTCGATGATGGAGTTGCCTTCGATTTTTCGGTATTGGGTGAGACCAGTGATGAGAAGCTGGTCTGAGAGGCCCACCAGGTATCAGTCGTTAGTCTGTTTGAAGACGGTTGTATGGCAAGAGTTCATGTTTCTAAGATTTATTGGGAGGGAGTTGAAACATTTTCGGCCCTCTTATAGCAAAAGAGTTTCTTCAAGAGTTCTGAATAGCAGCTAGAGTGTGGTTAGACACATCAGGTATATTACAAACTCGCCCTCTTCGTGTATTTATTTGAAACGTGATCGGGTTTGAGAGATTCGGGACTTGTCCCTCAAGGATATGCCAAGTGTAAATTGCTGCGTAGCGTTCACGCTTGCGCTCAAGGGAGTAAAGCTTGACTTTCTTCAGTTGCTCCATGTATGAGAGTCCGCGGACAGTCACGATTTTGTTGTGGAAGGATCGCTGTAGGTGTTCTATTGCTTGAATTTTCTCAGTTCTATATGGAGACAAGTGTTGGCTGCTGTATTCGGTGTGACATCTTAATAGGGGTTTCCATAATGAAATCATTAAAATCTTATTTATTAAAGTCTTGAAGGAGCAGATGGCCCACCGCAATAGTTTGGATACAGTTGAGATTTTCTGTGATATGTGGTCGCTGAAGGTTGCATCATTGGACACGATCATTCTGAGCTCTCTGAGACTGGATTTCTTCCCCATGAGAGTATCTATGTCGGATAAGTATGTTTGAGATGGCATGCGATGAGACTTTTTTGCTTGTTGCCAGTGGTTGGGAAAGTGCTCATGCGGACTCGTTTAGGAAGATTGCTGGGATAGCATCAAGTTCAGGTGCAGCGTCTGGGGAGCACCTTTATAGCTACTTCAAAATTGAACTCAGAGAAAGCGATGTTATTGAGATGTGGTGACACATGAATGATCGGGGTGTCAGGGAAGAGATCGGCAGAATCGTCATTAAGGAAATGTGGTTCACCGAAGGCTGTCAAGTATTGGTTTAAGAGTATATACGCCATTTCTGATGGAGAAGTGGTGAGTGTGTTGGTTTGTGTACATAGCGGCCCAATGTTTGTTTTTACCTTTAGGCGTTTCTTTGCATATGAGAAGAAATATTTAGGATTCCTTCTAATATTCTCGATGGCTTTTTTATTCTGCTGATCGTAGGACATCCGAAGTTGGTCCTAGATCATTGTAAATTGTGTTAAGCAATATATTTTTTTTTTACTTTGATGACGTGGCAATGAGATGTTTTCTGACTCTTGAAAGACGGTGCATTAATCGTCGCCGATTAGGTGGAATTGGTTTTTTCGTCATTTTGTCTTCTCTGCGTTGAGGTACGCATGGCTTGCATATACTTAGGCATGTCTCAGTAAATCTGGTCAGAGATTCAGTAGCACTCAGGTTACGTAAGTCTTGGAGCCAGTCGTGCGATGACAGGGAGTACGTTATGTTTTGCCAGTTAACTTGATCGCTGAAGAAGTTGAGCTTACGCCACTCTTCCCCTTCCGACGGTGCATATTTCTTTCTGTCTTAACTTTCTGGTACCCAGGTGGAGGCAAAAGGTATTTTCATCTCAATGTTGCCATGTTCAAAGAGGTATTTTGGTCATGGTGTATAATCCACGCTGTGAATGCTGTTGGCATCGTTGGTGAAGATAAGATCCAATTTGCTTTCCTTGACGAGGGTTTGACCATCGACCAGGAAGTGGGTTCTATGGAAGAGAGATTGTATAGATCCCTAATCATCTGCTTCTCTTCAGATCTTCAGTCCGAGTTGGGCAGTGCATCACCACTCTCCAAGTTTGCATGTAGCAGGTTGAAGTCGCCCTGGAGAATGATCACAGCAGAAGGAGTTGGAAGCGCTGACATATGCTCGTCCAGTGCGGTCATTAATCTTTGGAATTCATTGCTGCCTGGGTGGTTTGTTTGTGATCTGTACACTGTGTAGAAGATTGTGTCATTGGTCGCCAAAGTGACACAAATAGCTTCAATCATACCGGAGCTGTACTCAAATGACGTTTCAGCAGCAGTGGAGTTTTTTTACATACATGTGTACTGTCTTGTTTGAAAGGTGGGTGGTATCCAGCAATGGCAATTTCCACATCCAGGCATCCCTCGTGAAACCTGGTCTCTGTTAGGGCAAGGCCGGTTGAGAGGTGACCTGGTTCATGAAGGATATCATGGATGAGACGTACATATGAGGCATTGTTACTTATGAGGCCTCAAATGTTGAGGAGGTGGAGTGCGGAGAATGTGTTGGTTGGAAGTTCTGTTGGGTAGTTTTGTGTCTGGCCTATTGGCTGGAAACTGGGGTTGGTAGCTTGGTGGCCACGTGGAATGGCTTTTGTAGGTAGTAATAATGGGGGTATGGGACATTCATCATTTGGCTGATGGTAGGCTGTTGGTAGCGAATCGCAGTCCAGTGCATTTTCCATGTCCGTGGAGCTGTTGTCTGGGTTGCAGTATTGGTTTGGGATGGTAAGGCTGCTGTATTGTGTAGCCGAGAGACTATTATGCCCATTACTTCCGGCATTATTTCTTTCTGCAGAAATGCAGCTCGCTGGGCTATATCTAAAGTATTATTAAGGTTATCCTTGGTGCTAGTAATGAAATCCGAGGAGCTAGACCCTGGCTTGGGGCTGCCTAATTTCTTTCGCTTTGTACCTTTTAGGTGGTTGAGTTTGCACTTGATCTCAGAGTACTCTTTATTTCCTGAGAAGCATGGTAGATCGGTCCGGAATTGGTTCTTCGGGTACTGTTTATATGCCTCTTTTTACAGGAGTCTTTCATGCATCGCCCTTTTTGAATACAGACTGGCAGAGGAGCATATGGAAAAAACTTGCATTTTTGTTCCATTCGTGCAACCCCGACCAGGCCTCTCGCCTTGGGAAAGGTAATTGTGACAGGGCGTTAGGTGAGGTTTAGCACAACCATTGCCGATAACTCCAAATCCTCAAGTGTCTTTTCTACAGAAGGGATAGGCATTCTTTTTTTTTTATTGCATTGAATGGTAGATTTAAGAGTGTTGTGAGAAGAGATTTCTCGTTGACGGACGTTCTTCTCGTCGGAATCCTCATCCTCATGGTCCTTGTTAATCAAATTGGAGTCCATGTTGGGTTTTTTTCTTTGAGTTGTGTCTCATGCTAAGATGAAGCGACCTCGTCAGCAACCTTAGTAGGTGCTGCTGTTGTGTCGCTTCTCTCAGCTTTTTTATCTTTGTTAGTTGACTTGATTTTTCCCGCTTCTAGGTTTCGTACCACTTCCAAGGAGCATGCTTTGCACATGTAATGAAGAGTGGGAATGTTCTGGCTCTTCAACATCTCCTGTGGAGTAGTGTTGTTGATGTCCTCTTCCTCAACATGAATGAGCTTGGCAAAGCAAGGAGCGTGCGCGCACTGTCCGCACATGCAGCATGACATGATTGGCGCTTCATTTAACTCCGTATAATATTTCTCTCCACAGAATGTACATACATCCGAAGAGAAGGTTTTTTTATCCTGGAAATCAGGTTGCTGACGATCAGGGATTTGACGAAATCACCCTGGTTTCGACCCCAAAGAAAATCGCGAGCAACACGGAAACTTATGAATTGGTAGCGAAAAAAATGTTACCTCGTGGTAGGTAGCAATAATAATAATGTTACTTCGTGGATAGTTATTATCAAACAAACAATATTTCCTTCGTAACACCAAAGTATGGATTAGAATTCACAGAAACATAATAGTGTATTACCTCGTTGATTGGTTTACTGTCTCGACCAACCAACGTGAAAGACGTCTGCAGTTAATTAATTAATTAATTAATTAAGTAATTAATTACTGCTTTGCTGAAAATCTGCCAGTAATGCCTGAACATTTTGCAACGTGATTAAAATATACTCAGTCTCTAATTCTTTTTAATTATACGTGTTTCGTATTATTCTAAAGTCCACGTTGCACTCAATATTTCTTTAAATATCTTTATAACATTTCTCAATTATTTTGAAGACATTTCTTAAAATAATTTTTACATTGTTCTTAGACCAAATGTTGTAGCGTTCATATATTTTCTGTACAATTTCATTTCCAACATTACAATGAAGACATTTAAACTCGAAACATTAAGTGATGAAACTAAATAAACTAAATTGCAGCAAAAACTCAATTCTCACGAAATTTTAAGATGACATATATAATGTGATTTTAACTTAGTTTATTGACGTTGATGTAAGAAGGAAACATATTAACAAAAATATAAATATCTATAAACGAAATACTTTGTTATTTGGAAATCATATTCCCATCTTACTTGAAGCAAATATACTCAGAACGTTTCAATATGAACAATAGCAACTTCGGAACAATATGTGAAATTGTTTACAAATTGTAGATGTTTCTTTCCATCTTTCTTTGTATTCTGTTTATTAGTGACACATTAAAAGAAGAAGTGCATCGTCCATACACATTTCAAGGACGTTATGGGAAATCTAAAATGTATTGGCTATGTCTAACCGTTGCCTGTAGGCTTGCAAAACTTATTTAATGACACAAAACTGAAATACGATGACACTATTTCTCGCAAAATATTAAGTATACAACAGAAGAACAAAACAACAAATATCAATTCTCTTGGCTTACACATAAGTTGTTTTGAAGAAAATTTTGTTGACACAAAGCTATGATGCAAAGCATTCTAGTTAGGACTCTTAGATTGAGATCGAACATAAAACTTTCTGGTTTCTAAGCGAAATTATTATCCACAGAACGCTGATTTTGATAAGCATGATATGAGAATATAAAGTTCATTATTATATGAAATTATCAAAGGGTATTGGATTGTGGGAATCGTCAGAACGTCATAAAAGTGTTTCTAGTATTGCTTCCTTTTTATCTACGTTTAGAATTTAAATCTCACAATTTTGCCTTCTATTCCTTCGAGGTCAATACCATAACGTTTCGATCAAATAATGCTGTAGGTGATATCATCGACAAGCACACATCACAAATTGCTACTCTTATTCTGGAATTAGGAAAAAAACATATATTAACTTATTGTAATCTATACGATTTAAAAATTAAGGAATTTTAAGTGATTATTAACTTTGCTACAATTAGATGCCAGATCTAAAATTGATCCTATCTTTCGCATGAAATAAATTATGATGATGATCAAAATAAATTATGATGATAATCAAAATATATTATGAAGATAATCAAAATAAATGAATACATATATTTGTAAGTCGTATCGATCACTGTGGACTAACATTTGGAGAAATATTGTTGACACGGAGTTAAACATTTTACATTCACAATCATACATTTAACAAAGAATCTACGTCATATTTAATGCATTGTTTATGAGCATAAAATGTTATCCAAACCTATACTGAACCGTCTGTATATTACAATGTGTACTCTACCATATAGCTAGTTTAATACATCTATACCGCAGCGTCTCAGTGACTGGTAGTGGCAGCAATGAACGAATTTGTTAGTAGAGTCATTCCTCAAACGGTGCTGAAACTTGGGTTTGTTTGGTAGCAGCCTTGGAGGAGGTAACTTCGCAAATTGAAACGAATGAGAATAGTAGTAGTAGTAGTAGTAGTAGTAGTAGTAGTAGTAGTAGTAGTAGTAGTAGTAGTAGTAGTAGCAGCAATCGATAACAGGTAACTGGAATAACTGCAATAATCATCATCCTAGCGGTGATGATATTGGTCGTGGCAGTGCCGAATTTGACGATGGCGTGCTACTTATAAAAGACACCGGCCCAAATCCGGTCCATTGTTGATCTTCGGGTTAAGTCGGTAGATTATCAAGGTTTTCTTGATCTGGAAATTTCGAACATTTCTCTCTGTGGCCAGTATAGAACCTTTTATGTCGTTAGTAATGCATTACAGAATGTTCTTGCAGAAGAAATGTGCGTGGGTCCTCAGGTCTTCCTTCAGTCGCATGTGGAGTGGTCGGATCGTACTACCGATCTCGTAATCGCCTCGTGTTTAAGTGGAGTAGCCTCAGGAAACAATTGCTTGATATTCCTCCTGTCATGCTTCTTACCATGTTTCCACCGATGGAGAGAGCCAACTTGAAGTGAAGAATAAAGATATCGTATAGCCACGGAACGGTAGAATATCATGTCAATTTTCCCCTCGTCTATAATGCTTAATATGTCAGGGTGCTAGTAAGTGAACTTTAAGTGCTTGTGATATTTATGTCGAGAACAGAAATTGTGATATTTCTGTGAACAGAAATTATGTCCCAATGTAGCTGTTATTCATATATCAGATTCAAGAGTCTAAAATTGTTAGAGAATTATATGATATAAACATGTGTTTCAAGCATTATAATATTTTGAAAAAAATTATCATAGAATATATTTTTTCTATTCTAGAATTTAAACTTTATACTTGTTTATTTTGATTAATGCACGCTGTTGTTTTCTAAACTCAAATCCTATCTTTGCAATTCCTGTATTTTGACAATGCTACTAATATGTAATATTCAGGCTGGTAATATCTCTAATGTCTCGTCATACGGCTAGTGTTTTAGCTTTATTATTACTTTACAAATTGCATATTCTGGAAGCGCTGAAAAAATCCCTACATCTTCTGTGAGAAATGTGCGCTTCAAAAGAATTCACGTTTCATCTCTAATAGACTAAGAACACATAATTAAGTAATGGTTATTCAAAACATAATGATATGATTCTGTGTTCCTAATATGCTCTGCCCTCACAACAATCTACATACTAAATTTTATGATCAATCATAGTGATGCTGCACATGAAGCTTAACTTTCGGCAGAATGCAATGATATATAAATCTAAATAAAAATTAGGAGCAACATTTTATTTTTCTGATGTATTACACAGTTCGTAAAATTATTGTATAGCAAGTATTGATCTTAAATCTCCACATTTATCATTTCCTGGCATGTTACAAATATTTTTTATACACTGCCTCAAAATAAAATATATAAAGAATTATTTCTAACAATAGGTTTGTCCAAACTCTGTAGTGCACCAGATACATTGTAATTGCATCAATTTATAGAAACAGGTTTAATTCAATGTAGGCGTATATACTTTTTACATGATACATTACTAATACATTAGTCAATAATCTCCTAGGAATATTCAGTTATTTTCAAAAAAATATTTCCAAACATTGTTTAATATTCATGTTATGCTTTCTCGAAATATTATTCATATCACTGTAACTATGGTAGCTGCAGAATATCATGTCAATTGTTCCAAACTTGGCACCAGGAAGAGAAAAATACAAAACAGAGAGAAACTTCTGAAATTTTATTTTTTAATTAGGTGACTGTAATGCATTTTATGAATAATATTTTGCCTTCTGTGCTTTATACTAAACTGATATAATGTTGTAACCTATGCAGTGAATAGTTCCATTTGAAAAAGAAAAAAGCATAGAAGACAAACAATATACTATATCTACGTATACAAATATAGCCGGTGTTGTAGACATTTGTATTTAGTTGGAAGGAGAGGAAACCAAGACGAAAAATGAGAAGCTGTAATATAAGAACGATGACACTAACAGGAGAATTGGTAAAGAAATGATCATTGTATCGTGGTACAATGACCGACATTTCAAAAGAGACTATTTTGCTATTACGTAGAGTATTCCCTGAATATTGTTAGATGTATATGAGCAAACTATCTTCAATCGAAGACCAAGCCACACATTCAGTAGGTTAAAGTATTGCTTTCATTTACTTCGTACAATCATGACTAATGTCATGAAGATCATTATTTCAACACTCCCGCTAAATGAATTTTCCATATAATCCTTTCTGAGTCGGTGGATAAGTTGAAGTTGTTCAAGTTGTGGACGAGATACCTTGCGGGATTTCTCCCCCGACTCCTTTGATTTTGTGTTCTATGATATTAGACTTAATTTATAGCAAGATTATGAGCTGAGGACACAGAATGCGATGTGATATTGTGATATTATATACTTTGTACATCACAATGGTATACAAACGACATTTGTAGAATCGTGGAAGTGTTGGACGACAACTTCGTTATTTGCTTTTTTTCCTCGGCTCATTGCGTTTTGAGTTCAAATCCGATCCGAAACAAAATTCCACTTTCATTTCCACGTGATTGGGAACATATATACTCCTTTTCATTTTACTCTCACTCATTCTTGCGGAATCGTCTACACTACGTTCTAAGCGTGTCATACATTACCATTCACATTGTTCATTTCCTCCAAGGAATGTATACCGTTGAGCATTGAGCCCGAGGCTTCAAATATTTTATTTACTAAAAAGTATTTTTCAAAGAAACAATAGAACATAGCGAATAACTAGAAAAAATGAACAACTGAAGATGGAAAATTTACAAAATAATAAAATTATATATAAACATTTCCATACAATATACGAAAAAAATCATCAAAATACGAAAGATAAAAATATAATTGAACACTTATTCCTATAAAATCAAGGATTTGAGCATAGTAAAGATTAAATGGAAATGTTCATTACTTGTTAAAAATAATAAATAATGATATAAAAAGGCAATAAAATGTTACTTAAAATAACATAAAATATGGACGAAAATGCTATTACTGTTAGTAAATAAATACAATATCACTACAAATATTTGAAAATCAAATTAAAATGAGGAACAAATGATGTATGTTAGCTAAATTTGACTTCGAAATTCCGGTTAAAATTTGATCACATCAGCTTAGTTGTAATTTTAGATATTTTAATGAAATTTCTTAAGAAAAAATGTTATTATTATATTTCAGACTCCTAACATCAATTACTATAAAACTTAACATAGCTTGTTTAGAAATTTTATTTAGAATATTAAATTTTAATGCATTTTTAATAATTAATTTACCGCACATAATGAAATGTGTGTCTAACCCATTCTATATATTGTACAAATTTTGATTTCCGAAATTGTTTAAGTAACAGACAAGTGACTTAAAATATGTTATTATGTCTAATTATATAGTATGGTGTAACTATGCACAACGTCATATTTGGTAATCAAGATTGTTGGTAATTAAATAGCTATGAAATTGCAGATATGAAATGGGATTGAAAAATCCATGGCGTCAGTAGTGGCCCAATAAGAAGACTAAAAAATGTTTGTATGATGTCGTAGCAGTCATTCTCTGGAATAATCACTGCAATTTCAATTGATTTAATTTTACTTCATATCGTAATTGTTTGCAATTGTACAATAAATACAATAACATTGATATTTGTTAGCAAATGATTTTTGCCAAATTATATAGGAAGGAGCGTTACTCAACGCATGGCTATATAATAGTATTACTATATTATATAATACTGGTTTGGCACAAAGCCAGAATATAAATAATATTGATTTCTAATTTTGGTAAAAGGCCAACCATTTCGGGTGAGGAGGTACAGCCCCAGTGTTTAGTTGCTACCTATTTTATCGACCCCGTAAGGATGAATGGCAAAGACAGCATCGGCAGAATTTGAACTCAGAACGTGAAGGCGGTCGAAATGCCGCGAAGCATTTTGTCCAGCGTGGTAACTATTCTGATAGCTCACCGCCTTAACATATTATATATTACCAGATCCAAATACTTGGAAAATATAACTTTTGTTATTAACAACTATTCTTTCGAACAGCTAGGTTCAATACAAAACAAAACAATAGGGGAAAAATTCAATTATCACGAATTGTGACTAAAGGGTGCTAAAAGCACCATAAGAGTTAGAAACACCCAGAGCTGCACTGAAAGTACAATTTTTTACCAAGCCAGGGGAGATAACACCATACGAGCAAAGCTGGAAAACACCATACTGCAATTTCCTCTCTTAGAGTTAAGGACTCGACAGCATTGTTTACTCCATTGCTTCAATAGAGAAGTTAAATCGCATGTCACTATATGTATATAAGCCATATGGATTTATGGTTGATTTAGCATATTGCTAATATGAATACAAAATTTAATAAAAGCATCTAGGCGCAATGTAAAACATTATAGGAACATTTCAATTATCACTAATTGTGACGAAAGGGTACTAAGAGCACCGGTATTACAAGAAATATGAGTTAGAAACCCACAGAACTGAGCTGGAAGCACATATTTGTACATTAACAGGGGATGTAACTGTTATTTCTAGCGTTGCCGGTGCTCTAAGCATCATTTGGTCACATTTAGTGATAACTGAATTTTTGCTATAAGGTTTTGTATTACGCCTAGCTGCTTCTATTCATTGTTATCGTACTTTTCATCAACGCCTCAATAATTTTACAAATGTGGCATCTATAATCTTGTTGACAGATAGAATGAGGTTCTAGGAAGTAGTGGACGGTATGTTAATGTTTAAATATTTCTATAAAACTACGTGCTTCATTTATAAATAAGGACTTTACAATCAGACATAACGTTCGTTCGGAC
>JAOPUL010006720.1:9982941-9992941 GCA_027564515.1 Octopus rubescens | reverse complement strand
CCTATCTGTAACTCTTTCTCCTTCTGTCTGTCTGTATATCTGGCTGTCTCTCTCTCTCTCTTTCTCTGGTGGTATATGCTGCCCCTTCGATTTTCACGTGGGTAAATCACCAAACATTATGTATGTCCTGCATGGAGAGTGTAAACTATCCTCATAGTGTTATTTATATTAATACTGCAAACTCAACACGATAAGCCAAAAATACTGCTATTTTAACCCCAGGAAAGCGCCCTTTCCATCTGTTTTTTGGTGCTTCCCACGCACCCGTGTATTGCAAGGAGAGTGAACTTTTGTCACAACTCGGTTCAGAGACCACTATATGACGTAATGTCGATCTTATTAGATAATCATCAGTAATGGATACTCGTTACCGGCTATGGCAGTCCTTCAGTTGCCCCAAATGCAGTAGATTGGGACTAAACACGAATTTACGTAGTTGTGATGCCATTCCCGTACCTATGTAAGTATATTTGTTTTACGCAAACTATCATCATTTTCCCTTCTTCATCATTCCAGTTTTCACAGCGATCATTATGCTGATCACTGGTCCGGACATGTAAAAACAGAAAAGAACGAAAAGCACTGCTTTTTAGGCTTCAATTGGCTATCTGTTTACATAGCTTTGAGGGTGGTCATCTTCGAAGGGGCAGCATATACCATCACATTACGTATACTGGACACAGTTTACAGCACAATATTTAGATAAGACATTCGTCCTCTCGTCTTTCTCTTCATATCCAATCCCAACCCAAGCTCCGCGCTAACCGTTGCACCTAGACTCCTTTGCCTCGAAATTCCCTTTCTGCTCCTGTCTTTCCGGTAGGTATTTATTGTAAGTGTTCCATAGGAGCATCAATGGTATCAATCATGTCTCAACGAGGAAAAAACGCGAATTTCAAAGGCCTTATGCACTATGCACTGCTCATTCTCCCTATCTGAGCAATCGAACATGTTTTCCATCTTCCAACAACGTTTTACCATCCTATGAATTTATGGGGGGGGGGGCAATCTATTAACGCTTTATCAAGGCATATCCCTTAAATTCCAATTGTATTGATTTCACATTTTGATACAAGGCTGGGCATTTTCAGGAGAGGGAGTTAGTCGATTATATCGATCACACTGATCAAAAGCAAAATCGGTCTTGGCGGAATTTAAGCTCAACCCGGACGAAATGCCGCTAAGCATTTACCCCATTGCGGTAAAAATTCTGCCAGCTCACAGCCCTTAGAATTCCAATAGCAGTTTTCATAAGCTTTCATTCCCTTTCATTGTAAACACCAAATTTGGTGTGAGATAAGATATACTGGAATTAGTCATAAATACCGTACTTTAGCACGATATTTGTTGATATTGGAAGTGTGCACAAGTATTATAAAATTAGAAACCCTACAGAGACACATAGATCAGCATTTTGGTCGGTATTTCAGCCATGTAGTGTGCATAAATGCATATCAGAATGGCATACGAAACCCTGTTTGTCTCAATACATAATGACATCAAATTCGTTTAGGTCACACCGGAAATGTATTGCAAGTTCCCGGCAATGATTCTTTCTATAGGCGCACATATTGAGTACTGGATTGGCAGAATCTTTTAAAGTCTTTGATAAAATACTTGTCTTATTTAATTTCGTTCCTAAACGTTCTACCCTCAAATACAGTCACGGTAAAATCTGTTTATCGTAGTTCTTGTGTCGATAAAATAAAGAACTGATATAGATCTCTATTCATAATGAAACAAGTATGACGGAACATTTAGGATTTCTAATCGTCATTAAAAACTAAGTGTTGCTTGTAATCGTTTAGTACTTAAGTAACTGACGAATCAGACGATATACTCCAGTGTTTCGCCAATACAAGAGAGAATAATCTAAATAGAGACCAGTTCACAAGGTAAAAATATTCTAATAAAATCTAACGCTGTTGTTAGGTGTTAATAGGATAGTGTTAGTAACAGAAGGTTAAGAATTTAACAGAGTAGGCTCGTAATTAGAATTAGTAAACTTGAAAGTCTAGGAACTCCGGGAAATGACATTTGAACTTTGAACACAAGATAACAGTTATATATTTCGTAATTGATACTAACCAAAGTTCCTGGACGAATTAAAAGATCAAGGAAAACTTGTTGTTCCACACAAGTACGCACGCACACTCACACACACACACATACACACACACACACACACATACACACACACACACACACACACAAGCACACACACACACACACACACACACAAATACACATGTGTTCATTTTTATTTGTCGACACTCTTTCTCCGTGTGTGTGTGTGTATATATATATATATATATATATATGTCTGTGTGAGTGTTTGTGTGTGTGTGCATATATATGTCTTTGCACACAGAGTTATACATGTATGTATATTATGAGGAAGAGAAAGACACATACACACATACACACACATGTACACACACATATATACATACACACATACACACACATACACATACACACATACACACATACGTGCAAAAATATGTGTGTGTATGGATGTTTGTTTTCATATGTGTATGGGTGTGTGTTCATATATGTATTTATGTATGTAATGTAAAAGAAAGAGAAATAATTTTTATTCAATAATTTTCACTATCGGCCAGGAAATGTAGAGGGTTAACAAGACATTAGAGATTTTTGTCTTTTTTGTTCACAGCCATTAATTTATCAGCCTTCTGAATCAGTTTATTGATTATTTATTTGATCATAACAGAACGACACGTTTAGAAAATTAGTTTCGAAATTTATCGTTGTGATATTTATATCAAGTGGGGAAAAATAATCAATTATTTTATGTTCTAAAAAGCAATGATGTATGTTATATTTACGATATGTGTGGACATGTGTGCTTCTATATCGGCGTGTAGGCTCCCATATTCAGCGAGTGAAAAAAACAAATAGATTCTGTTATTTCTATCCATTTGTGATTACGTCACTTTACGCCTTGTCGACTTTACTATTCGGCTGATAATTATCAGAGAAACTACCGGTGTTGATATAATGAAATAAAAATCGTTGAAGGTCGTACCTCTGGAAAGCCGCAATGCTATGCAATGACGAAATCCTTTGCCTTATAAATATCAATATTATTATTTCATATACACACAAAAGATTAAACTGTTGGAAAAGAGAAATTGCTAACATTGGGCTACAGCAAGAAACCTTAGATGCCAAGAACCTTCCTAAGTTTCCTAGCTCTCCCTAAAAAACGTTTTTTGGAGCTGCACTAAACTAGGTATTATTTCCTCTATTCATCTGTTCAATTCTTTAGGTATAATTCCTAAGACACCTATAACTACAGAGATACATTTTATCCACACTTTCCCTAGCCTCTGTAACGCAATGGCTAGGTCCTGATAGTTTGCTATTTTCTTTATACATCTCATATTGACTTTCTCATCATTTGTGACTGTAAAGTCAATCGTCTGGCACTTTCTATTCTCCTTGTCGTCGTCTACTACTACTTCTACTACTACTGCTACTACTACTACTACTACTACTACTACTACTACTACTACTACTACTACTACTACTACTACTACTACTACTACTACTAAATCGAGCCTTACTCTGTCAGTCTGAAAGTTATTATTATTTTATTATTATTATTATAGGTTGGCGCTTGTCGTTGTTTTGCTAAACGTTTGGTGCTTATCGGCGGTAATCTGGTCGGGGAAACACAAACGTGCGCAATCCTGAACAGGTCTATCCACGACAACCTCCACCTTATGCAATACATCATAGAGAGCACTGGGACTAAAGTTTGCTTCGGTGGGGTTCTGATTAATTTGTATCAATCAAAAACAATCGATACTTGGAAGCCGTCCTGAAAGCGATCGGTTTCGGACACACCAGTTCAGAGGCTGATTCACTGCAATGCACAGCGGAACCTGCTCGGGGGTCAAAGTACCTTAGTTGCTGGGAGATTTATAAAATCTTTTGAGTTTATATTTTTGCTTGATTTTTCTAGCTTTTCTTAACTTAATATTTACTCCTCTAGCAAGTTCATCGAGAACTGATACATCCGCCCGCCGAGATTCAATCTCTTTTTTTGTATTGCCACTGAGGAGGTTTATTGACATGTCAGGCCTTTTTCTTTGTCATCTTAATACCTCGTTGGTGAGTTACTACTTAAGCAGTGGAATAGATGAGATTATTTAAGGTTGTTAGATCATTCTTCTTATTTCTTAAGATCTGTCCTAGAGAAATTTTCTATATCATGATTTTGTTGTTTTTACTTGCGTCCTTTGAAAATGTTGGCAGCCGTTCTCAATGAACCATGTCAGTAAACTCCACTTTATTGAGTTATCTCATAATGTCCTCTTTTGCTTCCGTAATCTTTTCTCTATTATTCATTTCAAATTATATGTCATTTCTATTTTGGTTTTCTTGAGGTAGGTCTACGTTCTCCTCTTTTTCCAGATCCCTTGTCTTCGCTATACTTTATTTAGCCTCCTCATTGGGAAGTTGATTTACTGCTCGTACACTGGGTTATGTTCTATCGTTACATATTTCATCCACATTGTTGCTGTTTTCACTTGGTCTATCATGAGATATTTGTGTCCTAATTTGTGCAATGTCAGCGTCAGTTAGTCTTTTATTTTTATCTATATCTCTACATACATTACTTAATTTATTTGCATCTATATATCTACGTACTCAATTGCCTACTGAATTTCTCCATGAGGTGTATGTTTGTACATTGAGGTTATTTATTATTTGGGTTTCGTTGGGCTGTATAAAACGCTTTCAAAACATCTCGATTGTCCACTCTGGTCTATGTTATGCGTTTTGCATTGGAGGGAGGTCACTACAGGTCGATCATTAGGATTATCCTGGTTGTGGTTATCTGGTAGATTTTATTTTTGAGAGTTTGTTCCAGCAGCATACTTCTCGACCCCAGGCTGTTTCCCATTAAACGATGGACGGTGACGTTAGAAAAGTCTGTTTGTTCAGAGTCAACATTTTGGCAGGACACCGCTTCTATCACGGAGGCGTTAGAAGAAGAGTATGTTTGTTCAGAGTCAACTGTTTGACAGGATACCGCTTCTAAGTGCTTTGAGTGAATATGTTTCTCATATCGTATTCGCATGAAGCTTTTAGATTGAAATTCGGCTCTGTTTCGTTGGTAGAAATGTTTCCCGGCATAACTTTTCAGTAGTGTTTTTATCTCAGTGACCAATTTACACTTTTTTGTGTTTGTTCGTGGAAAATGATTTATTTTTGTTTTGTTTTGCTTCGCTCGTGACAAGTGTTTTTTTTTTGCGTACGTATGAGTGTATGTAAGCATTATTTATGCTTTATAATTAAAATGTGTACGTGTATGCATAAACCGTCGCATCTATACTTAATAACTTAATTAATTAATTAACGTACTTATTTTCTTTCCAGAGCTCCTGATAATGGCATCTATTTTTATGCATGTCACACCAAAACATCATGCATAAAAAAAAGAAACTATACTATATTGAACAATATTCTTTCGGATATTTTTGTTAATTTGCTCTAATGGAATATATCCAGAAGATGTATCGTGGAATCTTCCTTTCAATGCACCGATGTTGTTGAATTAAATTCGTATTTTGGGAGAGCCGCCCAATGAAGGTCCATGTTGTAATTCAGACAGCAGCTTCCTCCTCTTATTATTATTGGCGAGCTTGTAGAATCGTTAGCACGCCGGAATAAATGCTTAGTGGCAATTTTTTCGACTTTATGTTCTGAGTTCAAATGCCACCGGGGTCGACTTTGCCTTTCATCCTTCCGGGGTCGATAAAGTGAGTAGCAGTTACAAACTGTGGTCGATAAAATCGACTACTCCCCTCCCCCAAAATTTCAGACCTTCGTGCCTAGTATATAGAAAGGATTATTATTATTATTAAGGCGGCGAGCTGGCAGAATCGTTACTGCGCTTGGAGAAATGCTTAGCGGCAATTCTTTCATCTCTACATTCTGAGTTCAAATTCCGCCGGGGTCGACTTTACCTTTAATCCTTTTGGGGTCGATAAAATAAGTACCAGTTGAGTACTGGGGTCGATTGAATCGACTATCTCCATCCCCAAAAATTTCCGGCCTTGTGCCCAGTATAGAAAGGATTATTATTGTATTGTTTGAGTTTTTATTGAGAGGTAGGTGATGGCTATGTCCACGAGTAGAACTTCCGATATTTGACTAGCAGAAAGGAAGACCAAATCTGAATGATTATAATTCCACTAATGGCACCTAAAATGTGATGGGAATGTTAAAGGGGCCACAAATGAAGTCTTCCACCCAAATTTAAAAGACCAAATTCTATAAAAATAGAATGTTTATTAAACCAGGTTTATATTTTATAGCAGTGAAGGTGCATGGCCCAGTGGTTAGAGCGTTGGGCTTAGAGTTGTGAGTTTGATTCCCAGCCTAGACTGTGTTGTTTTCTTGAGCAAGATACTTATTTTCATGTTGTTCCAGTTCATCCAGCTGTAGAAATGATTTATGATGTCATTAGTGCCAAGCTGTATCTGCCTTTGCCTTTTCCTTGGGCAACAGTGGTATGGAGAGGGGTGACTGCTAGTCTTGCACAAACAACCTTGCCCAGACTTGTACCTAGGAGGGGAACTTTCTAGGTGCAAACCCATGGTCATTCATGACCGAAGGGGGTCTTTACCCCTTTTTTACTTTATATTTTATAATTAGACCATTGATAATTATTATCTTGAATGATTTCAATCCCAAATGGAAGAAAAATATATTATAGTAAGACATTTGTGCAAAAATCTAGTACACTATGTATAAATTCTGATGGGAGTATATAACTAACAATTATTTTAATAATATTGGTGTGTGCATGTGTGTATACCTAATGGTAATCACTTGTGTATGTGTGTTTCCGATTCTTGTTGTATAGCTGGTGTTGACTCTACTGAAATCTTTCATTGGCATTTCTGACAATATTCTAGTCATAACATCTCCAAATTCAAGCCATCCTCAATGAAAATTTGGAAAAGTTAAATGGTTTAGTGGCTAAAGTCCTGAATTACTGATTCTCTCTTTTCTTTAATCCAAATTAATTGCAGGAATTTAGTCAATAATTCTAAGTAGAACAGTTTGTGTTCTTCAGTTCAGCAGTCTTTTAAGAATAAGTGCCAGGTCAAACTGGAAATATTACTTGGTACAATATCCAGGGAGAACTCTGCCTCTCCTTAGTTTTGGATCACAGAATTAGTGTTAGATGCCAGCTTTTAGAAACCGTTTAGGATTAATGAAACTTTTTTTCCCCTCAAATTGTACAAAAAGTTAGAATTTTGAACATGTTCTCTGTTTTAATGTTTTCGGAATTTTCAGTTCCATTTTGAGATTATATTTAAGAATTAGTTCACTGGTCTGTGTAGGGTTATTGACTTACAAAGTAGGTTTGGTTTCAGATTCTGGCACAATGCCAGCAATTTTTGGGGAGGGGTAAGTCAATTATATCAACTCCAGCGTTCAACTGGTATTATTTTATTGACTCCGAAAGGATGAATGGCAAAGTTGACCTCAGAACGTAAAGATGGGTGAAATGCTGCTAAGTATTTTTGCCCAGCATGCTAACAATTCTGCCAGTTCACCGCCTTAACCCTTTAGCATTTACACCGGCCATATCCAGCCAAAATATTCTGTTTTATGTTCAAACTAGCCAGATCTGGCGTCTCACACCTACCCTACAATGTCAATCTAAAAATAAACAATTACATCATTGAAATTGCAAAGCTATAAGATAATGTATGATTAATTCAAATAATGGGGAATAAATAGGCATAAATTTGAATGCTAAAGGGTTACAGTTGCTGTGAATTTGTGTTTCTTGTATCAAAAACCGAAACAGAACTGTTATGCAGGACTTTTATAAAGAACTGTTAAAATCCAGGTTGGGAACTAACAGACTCAACTACCAAAAGAAAAAAATCCAAACTTTAAAATATTCCACAACACCTTCATCAAATCATATCATCATCATTTAACATCCATGCTTTCTGTGGCATGGGTTGGACAACTGCTTCATGCTTTGATGTCTGCTTTGGTATTATGGTTCTAAGGCCAACCACTTTACAGGGTGTACCAGGTGCCCTTTGGGGGGGGGGTGACTTCAAAAGTAGTACGGTTGCCATGCATCCTAAGACCTACTTTGATTGAATGATGCTATAGTAGAGAGGGAGAGAGAGATGTGGCTTTCTGCTTGAAGATGATGGGGTCAATATGAGAGAAGTAAGACGATGAGCTGGTAGAATTGTTACTGCACCAGAAAAAAAAGGCTGTCTTCAGGTTCTGAGTTCAAATCCCGCTGTCTCTGACTTTACCTTTCAGGGTCAATAAAATAAGTACCAATCAAGTACTATGGTGTTGTGCCAAAATTTGAAACCATTATTACCAATTGGTTTCAAATTTTGGCACAAGGCCAGCAATTTCAGGGGAAGGGGTTTAGACAATTACATCAACCCTGAAAGGGATGAAAGGCAAAGTCAACCTTGGTGGAATTTGAACTCAGAATATAAATGTCGCTAAGCAATTTGCTTGGCGTGCTAACAATTCTGCCAGCTTGTTGCCGTTTAAAACCCATTTGTAATATTAAAATATAGAATATCTTTGTATTAATTTGTAATATTCTATTTTCAGAAAAAAAACTCCCAGCAAACAGAAAACAGTTTCCACTCCCAGCAAGTGACAACATCATCATCAAGAAGTTTCTTTTAATAAAAGTCTTTATTACATACTTTTTATTGATAATATTCTGTGCTTTTTTTAAAAATACATTTCTGAGATTTTATTAGTTGATGCCATGATTTCTTTTTTGCTGCATTTAAACTGGTTTTTATGTTTTAAAACAAAAAACTCATTACTATTTTGTCCAGTTTTCATGTTGGCATGGGTTGACAGGATCTAAAAAGCTGCAGGCCTTTGTCACACATTGCGATGTCAACTTTAGCATGGTTTCTGTGGTTGGATGCCATTCCTTACACTATCCCAGAGTGCACTGGGAACTTTTTTTTTTTCTTCATACCACTGATACTAATGAGGTTGTCAAGTAACTTGCAAGGCAAGAAAGAACAGCAAAAAGAGAAACACTCTCCTCGTTAGCATTTAAACTGGCCAAAGCCAGCCTCTCACATCTACTCTACATTGTCGTTCTAAACATAATCATATCATTGAAATCTTAAAACTGAGATAATTCATAATTAATTCAAACATTACATTTGACAGAATATTCTGAATGCTAAAGGTGGGCAGAGAGTATTGGAGGTGGTTTTATGCCAGGTACCGAGAAGCTAGCATGGGTATCTTGCTAAACAGGAGATACATGGCTAGCACCCATTATATATATGGGTGGGCAGGAGAAGATAAAGATGATAGTGGCTCAGACAGGAGGATAGATCAGAAAGTAGAGGAATGATGTGTAAAATGTAGGAGTGAGATGTAGCGGTACATAAGAATGGCATGGTTGTTATGAGAAGTTGTTGAGAAAGAGATGGGGAGGTGATCAGGTGAAAACTAGAAAGGGATGGAAATGGTTCAGGGGAAGAATGTAGCATATGTTGATTCCACTCAAGTGATTACAGCAGCAGAGTAGTGCCATAGATAGAAGGGTGGTGGGGGACCTGGCATGTACAAGCATAAAATGTTTTTAGGATCTCATTGTTGCTGTGATGGACGTACTTCTCAAGTACAGCAAAATCACCAAATCATTTGTCATTGCTTGTGGGGTTCAGCATCCAGAAATCAGCTTTCACTGAGTGACACTTCCTTATACGGCTGCCCTCATCATAAGGGTTCCATGATTAAACCAACACTCTTCTCTCTTGCCCATCCAATGGAGCATACTAAGCTGAAAGAAATGGGCCCTGAATGCAGAAAATGTGAAACACTAGAGTGGAATAAAATTTTATAAACAAACAAGAATGATTTACGGATTCCGTGGGATGTCCTATGAACGAAGGTTGGAGGTTCTAAATCTCTACTCCCTTGGACG
>JAOPUL010006720.1:9865905-9877395 GCA_027564515.1 Octopus rubescens | reverse complement strand
CCAGTTACGAACTGGGGTCGATAACATCGACTACTCCCCTCCCCCAAAATTCCAGGCCTTCGTTCCCAGTATAGAATTATTATTATTATTATTATTATTATCGGAGTGATGAGATATGTTGTCTTATATTTTTAGATTTTACTAGGTGCTAATGAAATACGTATTTTCAAAATTTGGAGCTATATCACTCGTTAAGAATTTACCAGTTGGGTGGAATCTGTCACATTTTATTGAAGCACACAAATGTACATGTATTTCGATTTTTGTAGATATGGCCAGTCGAATTAAAATGTTCAAACACACCGCTTAATAAGCGAGTGAACTGAATATTACTGTCCACAAGCGAACGTTAAAAATAAAACACAGTCATTTAAAGGAAGAATAAACAGAAAATTCACAGAAAACAGAGGTGAGAGGATTAGTTGATAATATTGATCCCAGTACTCGACTGGTATTTTATTGTATCGATCTAAGAAAGGCGAAATCCAAAGTTGGCGTTGGTGGGATTGACCTTAGTGCGTAAAAACCGAAATATATAGTGCAAAGTACTTTTCACGATGCCCTAACGATTCGGCCAGCTCGCCACCATTGGAATAATAATAATTGTCTCTCATTTAAAAACAACCTCAGCACCTTAAGGAAGAGAACGAAGAGATAGTCATTTGTATCGATGCTGACATGTGACTGGTTCTGTATTTTATCGAATCTGAAGGGATGAAAATTAAAATCAACCTAGACGCAATTTGAACTCCAAATCTAAACAGCTGGAAGCGATCCTGCAAAGCATTTTGTCCGATGCACTAACGAGTCCGCCAGATCGGTGATCCACGGCTTCTTATTTAGGTACAAAGCCAGCATTTTTTGGACGGGGTGGAGTAGATTAGTCCATAAAATTGACCGTAAAAATTCTTTCTATTAGCGAACTTTTTAATCACACATGCCTGCGCTTCTATGTAGTAATTCATGAGATAAGTGTTTTACTGTAATGCATATAATGTTTTGCCGCATAATCAGATCTACGCCCAGCAATGTTACTTTATATCTCTTACGTCCATAAACAGTCCTGGTTTTATTCTGATTATTTCTCTATGCATCTCCCCTCACTCCATTAATGTTTTGTTTTTGTTGTTTTCTTCTTTTACACCAACACTTTACATATCTTTATTTCTTAGTTTCAATTATTAAAACGTTTCTACCAAGTAGTTTATAGTTAGTTAACATATAGAGTTATTGATCTGTTTTTCTCTCCGGATATTGCTAAGAGGTCTGCTAGTGACAGAATGATATTTCACTATAAGATAGCTAATCTTTCGCAAAGTAGAAACTTGAATAAATCTGAAATTTAAACAGTTGACATAACTCTGTTGATAGGACATAATTCTAAATGATGTTTTGACCATTCGTGAAAAAATTGTGTTGAACAATTTACCTCATTCTAGTTCAAAGTTTTTAAACTGTTTGATTAATGTATTCTGCTGAAGAAGAGAATATGCAATATATGCAGAAAAAAAAAAATAATATTTTGAAGTTGCCGTTCGTCAATTTCATTTTAATTTTTAATTATCTTTATTCTTCTTCTGTCAATTATGCGTCAAGCACGATGACTCACGCACAACATATCAAGTTAATTATAGTATTTGTGTAGTGTTGTTTCATAATTATGGTTTTCAAAATTAATTATATCCGGAATCACTGCTCCTCGCATGAGTAATGTGGCCGTTGATAAATTTACGTCCTCGTTAATTCTTAAAACACAAGCACTGTTATGAAGATTCGTTTGAGATTTGCTATCCTATGTTGCTGCTCGAAGAAGTCTCGGTGTTTTAAGTATTCTTCCATTACGTTGACCTTACTACTTGACCGGCACGTTATTTTATCGACCTCGAAACGATTAATGCATACGTGTTGACCTTGACTTGAATATGAGCCATGAAGTAAAAAAAAAACCGAAGAGCATACCACACGACACCTTATAACACACTCGAACGATTCTGCTAATATTTCATCATTTTAGACATTTTTCATTATTTTAGATATTGTTACATAAACAGATTGTAAAATGATCTACTGTTTCAACTGATTAAATAACATTTTGTTGCTGTTCTTTAACCCCCTGTTAGCTTGCTCGAGACGAATCATGATCATCAAATCTGATATAGTCCATCTAATGTGTCATTATCCAATAAGATTTCACATTATTAAGATAGTAAGGCGTGATTTGAAAGCTATTCGATTGCTATTTCTAGCAGATCGAGTGCTCACGTATAGGTTCTCAAGTTGGAGAAATTTTGCACCTATTAATAGTGTTAGAATTATACTGATCGGTATATTACCAGAAGGCAGAAAGTAAAGATTTAATGTGGAGATTAAAGTATTTACTGATATGTTACTATATTACTCAGTCTCTTCTGAAAAGGAAAAATGAAAAAGAGAAACAAAACTAACGCTTACAAGCAGAAAAAAAATCATAAAGTTAATACTATGAAAATATGATTTATAGTCACACAGAATGACTTCCAATTTGCTTAAGAGCAAATATCTAATGCTTTGCCAGATATTTTAGTACTTGGTTTTAAGGGACTTAAGATATAGTTTAAATGAAATGTCGAATGGTGAGAACAATGAAAGCAAGGGAAAGAGGATTTACTTGCATTAGAAGAATAAGACTTCAAATCTGGCACTTCAGCAATTTATTCTACTTAGTCGTTAATGGAACTTCGCACATTTTGCTTTGGGTGTCACAGAATTTTAAATCTATACTTATATTGATGTTATCAATAATAATATATTTAGTGCTATCGTGGTTATAATGCACTGCTACAGTAAGAGAACATTCTCTGTAATAGTTGAACCGACTCACACACACACACACACACACACACACACACACACGCGCACATACACACACACACATACACCCACACGTATACATGCACATACACACACATACACACACACACACACACACACACGTATACATGCACATTCACACACATACAAAAATCTTTCAATTGGTAGAAATACTTTTTTATGACTTAGCCTGAAGAGTGGCTAAGTCCATTGTTTGTCTTTGCCAGTCGTACTGGACTAATTAGTTCTATTCAATCAATTGATGTTCCTTCCAATTGAAAGTCTGCAATTTGAAGCTTCTGTGTAAAACGTGGACAAAGAGAACGGGAAAGAAACGAGAGAGAGAGAGAGAGAGAGGGGGAGAGAGAGAGGGGAAGAGAGAGAGAGAGAGAAGGGAAGAGAGAGAGAGAGAGAGTTTCAGTTCTGTAAAACAACAAATACACAGGAAGAATTAGACGGTGAGTAAGGCGTTTCGGATAAGAGAATGAATATGGGCGACAAAAGAGAAACGGAATATATAGAATGGACTTAACTGGGATAGTAACAAAAACTGCATGTTCAGAAGAGTAGTAAGTATTGCAGTTAGTGCAGAAAACACAAAGGAAAGAGATATATCGCACCAGTCTAATTTTAGTTCTAGCAGTTTGGTAATAAATGGAAAGGTTGACAAATATATAGATGCAGCCTTTTAGTCAGCTTATTTCCGTTTCACTTCGTCAGCGTATAAGCCAGGCAGTCATTACTAAGTTTAGTTATGTTAGTTTTAAAAAGCGCGTACGGCTGTTTATGCCAGATTGGATTGTTATAAATTGAATCATTCAAATTATAATTATATAGCAAATTAATTTAACACTTACATAAAATAAATTAAGTTTGATAAATAAGTGTTTGTAAGTCACAGATATGCTAAATCACAATATTTCGAAAGGTACGTTACACAATTTAATTTAGGATTTCCTGAAGAAATTTGATATATTAATTTGATATATTGATATAGCAATATATTAATACTTAAGAAAGATCTACAAATTATATTCATTAGCAGTATTTTAGAAATCGAAATTTAACGCATAATATGTCAAAAAGATGCTATAAAATACAGGTAAGTGGGTTCGAGAAGAGTGCACTTGGAACCACTCACCGGAAGACATGCAGGTACACAGCTGTTGTTGGATGATATTAATGCATGAATGTGTATACTATGTGAAATGCACAGCAATTACCAGCTTATACTATTGCTCAGAAATAGTTGTAGTAATTTGGATTGAAGCCTGTATAATCCAACTTCTTGCCTTATAATGTTTTGGTACGAACACTGCGGATATCAACGGATTTCCACATGTATATCCAGTAAAACGAGAATTCCTGATGTATGATAACATAAGATTGCCGAAAGAAGTGGAGGGGCGTTGTAAAACCCACTATAAGGTTTGCATTTACGAACCTAGAGCTTAGAAAAGTAATAAGGAGGATACAGGAGGCAGTCGACAAAGCCAGCTTCTATATATGGTTGAAACGAGAAGACCCAACATGGCTCGAAAATCATAACACGCCGACGGGAAATAGCGGCGCGAGGTGAGGCTGGCCGGCTCTTAAGCAGCACTGCTGCTTGACAGGAGACAGAAGGAGAAAGAAGAAACGTACTTAACACCAGAGTTGAAGACACCTCCGAAAGGGGGGCCCCGTCACGTTAAAAACGGTAGAGGAGTAGGGGTCGAAACCGGACGTGGTTCCTCCTGATGATGTCAACTGGATCCTATAAAGGAGCTGTTGAGATAGTGAACAAGAAACTAGTGGTTAGAATTCCTCTAATGCATGTTTTGGAACACGCAATAAATATTAATAGGGGAAACTGTTCCATTGTTCACAATTCCTTATCTCTTCAAAAGGGATAAATGTCAGGTTTTCTTTAAGAGAAAAGAAAGAAAAATCAATTGAATGTAATTTAAATACATCGCAGAAAACAATTCCCTTTGTTCATTTGACTGATGCAGTATATTCCACTTAATGTGCATCGCATCAGCAATTGGAATTATCATGCAATTAGGATACGTAATTAAGCTGCAACTACAGCACAACCCGTCATCAAGAAAAATTGCAAATCCGAATCACCGGTTTATCAATTTCCTAAAACTATATGACAAGCTTCCAGTTTCCGTCGACCAATTCCACAAGAAGACGTTCCCATGGTGTCATGCAGTAGGATCGAATCTGAGCCGATATCTCGGCTATCACACCTGAATTTCTTTGATAAATTCCTGATTTCAGGAACTAAGATAACATTGAAAATATTTGAAATTTTAATCCTTTGTCCGTTTGTTAATTTTTTTGATTTTAGTAAGAATGGCAGTAAAATTACACTAATCTTTCTGAAAGTTTTTTTTAAAACTCGTTTGTGTCATTTGTGCGTACATATGTGGATGCCTGCTAAACGATGCCCAAACAACACATGGAGCCGAGAACGAGTTAGGTGGGAGGCGTCAATATGGGTTACTAGAGTTGCTAGAAATAACGGCAAAAATATCACTATTCACACACCGCAGACGTTTTATAAAGTGAAGGATACATTGAACAATATAGTCCAATGATTAAAAAAAAAAAAAAAAAAAATGGGGATTACGAATTTTTTTAAATCGTTCAAAATTTTAAATTTACCACCTACCCAGCTTTCAGAATCACAGCCCCCGCCTGAAAGTAGTAAGGGTATCCCTTATTTCATTGGTCCTCAAACTGGCATTATCAGTTCCTACCCTCACCAAAAAATTAAAAAGAAATCTTTTGACCACATATCTTCATAGATAGGAAGACAAAATAGTTTGCTTAAGATTAACCAAGTAGGCCACGGCTGGTTTTGATTTCAAAACGCAAATAACCGGTACAAATATTACAAGACCTATCATCCGACACTAACGATTCTATCAGTCCCCCACTTCTACACTGGTACTTTATCGACCCTAGAAAGACAAGACAAAACTGACCTCGGTGAGATTTGAATTCAGGTCGCAAGAAAATACTGCATGACCTTTCATCCAAACTTAATGATTGCCAATTTGCTACCTTTTAAGGGACGTTAAAAAAGAAAATCACTTATGTACCTCAACAGTAATAGCTTGAGTTTTATATATTTTTTCTTAAATGACTCCGTACTCTGAAGTTACTTGTTGAGCCAATGGTCTGTGATTACCACTTAGCAGAACAAAGATTTCAGGAATCTTCATTTGAAGTAACGGTTTATTATGAAAGATGTGCGCAATTGCGCTTGATTTGCGTATCGTCGCTCCTTGAAATTATCTTGCAATTATTTGGAGTATGAAATTAACTGGTATGCAATTGAACGAAATAGTTTGTATCAACCGAAGCTACATACAGTTACTAAATCATATTTCAAAAAGAAATATTAAAAATAGGAGCAAACACATTAGATAATACAGTGCTACTACACCTGCCACCATTAAAGAAAACACGAGATGGTCACAGTTTGAATGCTTTTCATCGTAATCTTACTCGTTCAGGCTTGAGCTACAACTATGAATTATCAATTAAATAATTTTAAAGAATGTTTTTATAAAAATGTTAAACTATTGAATATTTTTAATTAACATTAGTAAATGTTCAACAATGAGAGAATTTAACACTTCAGTTTATTTTTACTTTCAGCCGTCACTATTATTCAAAGCTTCAAAATCCAATTCAAAGGATGCAACATCCAAAATGGCCGTTGTGTTTGTAGCAAAGTCTCAGATAACATCAACCCATTTACGTATAGCAATCGCACTAAATGTGAACGGGATTTAAAAGGTAAGAATTACAGTTAATTTCAGTCTCTCCGCATCACTCAAAAGATAACTGTCGATAGAAAAAATGTAAAGGGTAACAAATAGTTTGTGAAAATGCAATGGGACCAAATACAGAATCGCATGAATACGAAGCAAACTATAACTATGCCTACTCCAAAATTACTTTCTATTTTAGACCCTATAATTTAGTAGGGCAGCAACCATATTTCATTCTATGGGTAAGTGGTTTCAAGTCTAGCCATAAGAAGTGTTTGGGAAATAAGCATATAATAGAGTTATTGACAGTTGTAAAAGCTTTACTACAATGTAACTGTGCAATAGCTGAAAACAGATTTACCATTTCATTCCAAAGTTAAGATTGATTACTAAATCTTTAAATCTATGTCTATATATCTATTTATATATAGATATTCTTTACTAGTTACTCCTCGAGAGCTGCGGCCATGCTGGGGCACCGCCGTTAGCTTTCACTAAACTTCTTGATATGTGGCATTTGGTGAATGAAAGAGTTTGATGCTGCTGCTCTCATCTGCGTTTCTTGCCGCGAGGTAGGTTAGGTTCATCCGGAACTCTTTGACAGGAGGAAATCCAGTTTCATTTAGAAGACGCCTACATCAACCCCATGTAGGTCTCAAGTTTTGTGGGAGGATATTGAAGTGCTATGGGCCCTTAAAACCCAAGATGTTGCAGTATCTGATCCTGTATTTTGATGACAATGTTAGGATTTTTGGTACTATGCAGCTGCACCCCAAATAATTCCAGCATACCAAAGTAAATCATGAGTGATTCTATCTATGCAAGCAATCATTAAATGGAAAAAATTTACATTTCTCTTGTGCAAAAAGAAATAGTTATGACATAATTTTCCAAAGCTAAAGAGTAGAATGTGATGGCGAATATATAAGACCAACTTCAGGAGCCTCAAGAATATAGCATATAACACTTGACTACATTTATTCTACAATGATAACAGCGATGTTTTTCAGAAATTCAGTTCAATGCTGAATTATCAGTAATTTTTTTTTTTAGTTTTAATCACGCCTGAGGGATTCTTAATTATTTCCAGTGTGCGAACAGACACACAGGTGACAAAAAAAAAAGGCAACCTTTCAAAAGAAATTCTATTTGCTGATAATGCCAGCAATGAAAAAAAAACAGTCTTCTTAGAATCTGAACTAGAAAAGTTAAGGGACAAGTCTGGCACAAGTGATTTAGCCATGAGATTAACTCATTCACCGGTAACTTTTTCTACCTATCCCTTGACCTACACCGTTCACCAAAAAGACATGGGGTGGGAAACATCAGATAACGTATCTAGGAGTACACCAAACACGAAATGAAAAATTAATCATTCGATCACGATTTTCACATTTAATTGCTGAAGATTAATTGTCGATATTACACTGACTTTTCATCGATGTCAAGATTACCAACATCTAACTCGTCCACTGTGTATTCACTAAATATTAAGTTTTTTTATTATTTATTTTTCTGTTAATCATCTAAAACCAATTGGTGACATTGAGGTTCCTCCATGTATCGCAGTCTTGCATCGCGTTCATCAAGACTGCCATATACTCCAACGTCTTCCTCAGTGATTTTCTTGAGGGTAAGATTCGGGCGACCACGTCTACTAGTGACATCGGGGAACCATAATAGAATTCTCGCAGCAGCTTAATTGTGTCTCATTACATGTCCAGCAAGAGCGAGACGACACTTTATGTCAGTTGAAATCTTCAGAAGACGCCCATATAAGACGTTGTGTGCAACTGCCAAGAGATATTAAGGGCAGCACGCAAGGGACGGATGTAGTTACCATCAAAACTTCCTTGACAGTGCAGATGTCAGGGTCCATGACAGCCATAAAGAAGGATTAATTCCAGTGGCTTTGAAAACCTAGATTTTGGTGGATCGCTTGATTGGTGCAGTCCAGACTTTACGAAGAGTGGATAGAACCCTTTCCTCTCCTCCTACAGTTGAAGTGTTGGTGTAACCACCCAAGTGTTTGAAATCAACGTTTTCAATTTTGGTTCCATCAAGTGAACACAACGGAGGAGTGATGGGATTAGGTGTATGGACTTCGTTTTTGCTGCGTTCAAGAACAAACCAAGTTTCTTGGTACCTCTCTCAACAAGGAGTAAATCCTGGGCTACTCACAAGTCTTCAAGAGACATATCTACAAATGCAAGTTCTGCAAACATTCTGCTGAGTAGCGTGATCTCCGATGGCTCTTAAGCATACCTCCATCTACGATGTAAAGGCATTCTCGAAGTATAATCCAGAGTCATAGGGTAGCCTTGTAGGACTCCAGTGTTCACTTTAAAAAGAATAGGTTTCTCCTTCATAGAAAAATACAAACCAGGACTGAATAAACTTTAACTACATTCACCAACAGCAATTCACACTCAAACTCATTCTGCTGCTTGACATATTGAATGTATACAGCTAACAACCTAAACCTTGGGCACAATCATGACTTTTCGCCACAGATACAAGACATAACTATTCAACCACTGGGCTACATAGAAACAACTCTTGTCCACTTGACAGATTAAATTTAGAGAGCTTTATTTTGGGACTGCCACTAGATATGTTCATTCAACCGTGTCAGCCTTAAGTTTCGGCCCAAAACATATAGTCACATGATAACGCACGGACGTAGCGGCCAGCCAACCAAATTTCTACAGCTAATCACCTGATTTTTCTCAACCACATTTGACAAACTTCAGCCTTTATTGTTTGAAATTGTCACTAAATATTCACTCAACCATGACAGTTTTAACTTACGGCGCCAAACATTGTCGCATGGCATTAAAGAACGGACGTGACAGGTAAGTTACGAAAATTTCTAAACCAAATTACGTAACCATCTTCGACCAATAAAAACGTATCCAATATATGAGCCATGTTCTCTATAGAAACAGAATTGTTGAAATTCAATCGGAAGCAAAACAGCTTCACTACTTTCTTACTCAATTTCTTAAAATCAGAGGAATCTATGAGACGCATCAAGTCTATAACAATAAAAAATCTAAAACGAATCCCCATACACTTTCTTCAATATTTCTACACGTGTAGAATACAATAGGCAACCACCTACAAGAAAATACCATTATGCTTTATAGTGGAACCAGGCGAAACAGACTTTATTAACCGAGATACCTTTTGATAAGTCACAAGGCAGGACACCTGCACCTCAACCTGTTGTATAGTTTCTCATCCGCAAGAGATCGATACAAGATGGGTCGAAACTATTGTCGTGATTAATAATCAATCTTTTGAATTCCATTTTCTGTTTCATTTCTTTGCTTATATAATATATATATCTATAAAAATATATATCTATAAAAATATATATCTAAATATCTATATCTATCTATATCTATCTATCTATATCTATCTATCTATATCTATCTATCTATATCTATCTATCTATATCTATCTATATCTATCTATATCTATCTATATCTATCTATATCTATATCTATATCTATATCTATCTATCTATATCTATCTATATCTATATATATGATGGCTGTCTACTCGTGACCGAGGAAACCCTTACCGACCATTGAGAACATTATATACTCAGACACAATTATACTTTACACTTGTGCTTCCGCTGGTGGCTATCGAGTCCAGCCCTTGATAAACATACCTGTCTGCAGATATTGCAGACCAAGCTACCCTCCAGTCACTACAATGGCGGTGCATTTTCGTGCAGGTCGCTTAAGTTCGGTATGGAAAATGACTGTTTTTTTTTATTTTTTACTAAAACACAAATTCCTCCTTTTACTTGTTTCCTCCATTGGTGTTGATGACAAGCATTGCTTTCCCAATTGTCCTCCCGTATTTCACATGCCTTAAGCGAGGACTTTACACAAACCCCCTGGAATCATAGTGTTGGTTTTCACTGGGGGCGCTTTCTACAAACATGTTCGCCATTTAGCATCTGCTTTAGGGATCCCCCCCCTCGTTCATCTGATAAAGGGGTCCAGTCCAACGTAAACGGTGTTTGTGCAACCTCGCTCAGGGCTCAGGAAGTTGGTTTTCCTCAAAAACATCTATGTTCGAAGTCGGCAGGGATTAGCTAACATTCAGAATTTGTCTCAAACATCTCCGAATGGAGCGTTCAAGGATCATTACATGATGCCTGTATACGCACACACATACACATATATGAGTACACACGCACGCACACACACACACACATGAGTACACACACACACATATATATGAGTACACACGCACACACACACATGAGTACACACGCACACACACACATATATATGAGTACACACGCGCACACACATATATGAGTACACACGCACAAACACACACATATATGAGTACACACGCACACACACACACATATATGAGTACACACGCACAAGCACACACATATATGAGTACACATGCACAAATACGCACATATATGAGTACACACGCACAAACACACACACATATGAGTACACACGCACACACACACATATGAGTACACACGGACACACACATGAGTACACACACATACATACATACATACATATACGTTTAAACGTACATATACACACACACATATTCTGTCACCAGTTTCAGTCATTTGACTGCAGCTATGCTGGGTACCACCTTAAAACTTTAGTGGTAAAATCGACCTCAGAGTTTATTTTGAAGTCTTGTACTTATTCTATTCTATGAAGGTTATGGATGCAAACAAACCAGCAGCAACTGAAGGGTAGTGATCTGGGTGGCCAAATACAAACCCAAAGACTGATACACATTATAAATATTATATATATATATATGTGTGTGTGTGTGTGGGGGGGGGGGTCGATTCCCACGCGTA
>JAOPUL010006720.1:9352271-9362528 GCA_027564515.1 Octopus rubescens | reverse complement strand
GTGTGTGTGTGTGTGTGTGTGTGTGTGTGTGTGTGTGTGCGTGTGTGTGTGTGTGTGTGTGTGTGTGCGTGTGTGTGCGTGTGTGTGTGTGTGTGTGTGTGTATGTGTGTGTGTCTTTGTGTCTGTGCTTGTGTCCCACCACCACTTGACAACCGGTGATGGCTTGTTACATCCCCGTAAGCTAGCTGTTCGGTAATAGGGTCCGATAGAATAAGTACCAGACTTTAGAAAAAATTAATTACAGGGGTCGATTTGTTCGTGGCCGCAGTATAGTGATTGAAACAAGTAAAAGAAAGTAAAAGAATAAAAATAAATGCTACAGAAATTCATATTTTATTTGTCTAACATCTATGAGAAATCATCGTCGTTTTCCAAACCTGGGAGTTAGGCAGAACCCATGTAACCCAAGTCATTATTAGAATATATATATATACGCTCATGTAAATTTTACACACATATTTCAAACAAATAACTCTTATACCAACAAACATATCACCTAATATGTAAAATATGTGAAATTAATGTGTGATATCAATACCACTACCCCCAATGCATACAGTGTTCTATGCGACTTGATTAGTGAAATTTGCTCTGGCACGCATGCAGTCATATCAATCAGCTTGACAGGAACATGCGATTAGCTTCTAAACGCTTTGGAAACCACTGGAATTTTACCTAAAACGGTTCCAAAGACTCGGTTACCGTGTTCCAGCCAAACTTCTATAGAGATGGATCTAATGGCTCTGTTTTATGCTTACCCTCATGATCCCTGCATGATACAAAACATATAAAATAACTCTGGGATAGTATATCACTAGTGACTGGAAGCTTTTCTTTCTTCCATATTTCTAATAGTACATTTTCCTTCATTTTGGAAAGATCTCAACGAACTGGATTTGTCGTACTTGAGAATAGTTACTCTCTCTAGCATCTTACGAGTGATGTTCCCAATATCTATCGTCGGTAAAATATACTTCTATCTCTGATTCCATCTTAGAGAGGCCTCGTCTACCAAACGGCTTCTTGCTCTTGTCCTTGAGAGCTGATGTTGTATAGCAACCTCAAAACAAACGGAACACAGGTAATGCTCATCATCATGATACTTGAAACTTGAATAGATGGTATTTTATGTAGTAAATCCTGCAATTCTTCTCAGTTCTAAAGAGCAACCAGATTGCAGCCAGAGGGTGATTCGCAAACAAATCAACGATTATGAGTAAGTGGATGAATACATCTATTTCTTTTGTTTAAAGACATAGTATATTTTCCGTGCATATAAAACAATAAGTGGTGCATTCCCTCGTCTCTTGCAATTGTATGTGGGGGATACTGACACCATAACGCTTCCTAATGTATCATATACAGCTTCAGAGAAACTATTTTGAAAGCTTTTATTTTTGAAGTTAAAATAATAGTAAATTATTTGTTAATCATTACGTCTCGGAAGCACTGTTTGCTCTTGTCCTCATCCTATTTATTTTTGTGCATGCTTTCGCCTTTGCCTTCTAGACTGTGTAAATGTTCCTCTTTAAAAAGTTCCAGACATTCGTATTTCTCTGCATACTATGCAACATCTATGACAATTTCCATCTCGAAGATATATGTAACTGCTTCCCCAGCATATTAATAAAAGTCATTAATGCTCGTAGTAGACAAGCAGAAGTATATAACGATACTAGCCAGGGCTGTGTAACTGCATGTCGAATGTCTTTCTGATTGTATGGAATGCTCAACACTTTACAGAAGGCCAGACTTCGTGTTATACAAAAAAAAATGTTCTCAACTTTATATAAGGAAGAAGAAAGCATTGTATATCATATACAAGGAATTCAGTAACGTCGCCCTCCACTTCTAGTCAAAGATGTATAGCTGTATTGTTGGACAAATGATATATCAGTGTGCCGAAACACTTTGAATGTCTTCCACTATTTAGATTCCATTTGACTTTTTTTATGAAGAGCTAAAACAGATTTATATTGGTCATGTATGGAATGGCTACGCACATCACGCACCTTCTTGAATTTTATATGTCATAATCAGGTAACTACACTTGAACGTAGAATTTCTATTTTGCTTGTATGAACGAAATTCTAAAGTTTCGGTGCTTTCTCTGAATACGAATGTCTTTTTCAGGAGATAATGCAGTGTCAAGAGAGTAATTTGGATTTAGGATACGATTTTTTGTGCAAGAGCATGTAACCTCTGATAGTTTTTTTTAGAGACTTTATTCAATTAAAAATATTCAAGGTATCTCTCAGCTCATAAATGGCGTCTCCATTACTGTGGTGTATCCTCTGTCTTTAAAAGGAGCAGTATTTGTTCTACTCATTATCTGGTCTCATCTAAGATCTGGTCTCATCTAAGAAACATTTGACTAGAAATATTTCACTCTTAGGCGACTGCTCAGTTAAATGAGTAGCTGTCAGTGAGAGAGTAGAGTTTATTCCCAGAAGCGTTGTCATAACACGAGCTCTGCTCACCTGGAATGATGTTACATAATTGTTTAAGCTATGGAGACAAACAGAAGAATCTAACATATCTTCAGGATTCCTTTTACGGATAGCAATATCCACTCCTTAGTTTCAATAAATATGTCACAAGAATTCCTAATTTTCATGGCATAATTTTTGGATGAATGTCTCGATTCTGGTAGTTCAATGGGGTGAACCCAATGTAGATGGCAATAGTGTTTCATGCTCCAGAATGTGTCTCGTTTCTATAGCAGTATGAGATAATTTTGTGTTGTAAATAATACTTATTTTACAAATTCCCTTGCCTTAGACAATGTATTTCTCGATGATTTAAGTTGGAACCATTCAATATCATAGAAACAAGGGATTGATAAATAACAATAGTGAGTTTTTTTAGTATTCTGTTGGTTAACAACCATTGAAATTTTAAGTGGTTTTACTGACCATCGTAGATCTGGACAAAAGCACCTTCTTATGAGTCTCAAAAGTTCAGAGTTTCCTTGAACATATTTTTCAAGTCATTCTTGTAAGGAGACCAGGCTATCTGTCAGCGTTCTGTTCGTATGTCTCCTTAATCATTCTAACAGATGGCTCGTTAAACTGGCCTTAGCGATCATTTCATTCATGTGCAGTTTCTCAACAAGTGCTACGTATTGAGAATGGAGACATGTCTCTTAATCCTCGGATCTGTGCGTGCTCATCTTCGTTGTCTTCCTTAACTTTGATATTTTGATTTTCAAATAACAACATTTCTGCCAGAAACCATAATGAGAAGCAACATTGTCAATAACATGGTCACATTCGAAATGGAATTTTATCGGAAAAGCGCCAGTTTCTCGGAAATATTCGGCGATGTTAAAAATATATATGATGTCATTTGTTTTGTCATAGCTATATATATACCACCCAACTTAAGATATTGGTATTTTACATGCATAATCTTTTTAAGAAAACAAAGATAGCAACGGCTTCTAGACTAACATTCATAGATACACCCTAAGTGATCTCTATGAAAAATATGGTGTTTTTTTTCTTTAATGTGTCTGTGAATAAACTCATTACATATAGCACTCAGCCACATGACAACAACTATGAACAGACAAAAACATTTCATAAACAGATTTTTTTTCAGTACAATACTGTTTAAATGTCGTACGATAATCACTTCACTCTCTATTGTTTCTTAACTACAACATTGTTTTTTATTTTAAGAATATTTCTGTTTTTTACATTTTAAATTGCTTTTTGAACAACAACTAGTAATTTACCAGTACTGTTTTTATCTTTTAAAATTGATGTATAACATCGTGTTATTTGTAAAGAGCATGTTTATTTTCTGCTATTTATTATTCTTACAAACTTTCATGACAATCATTCCGATATATTCAAAGATAACACAATATATAACATTTTATTAACCAATTCTGGAAACATTTAGTTGTTTTGAGTCGTAATATTAAAATAAAAACCGGTAAATTTTTAAAATAATTGTTCTATGAGGGTTCCTTAATTTGTTTACTTAGATAAATCCATACATTTCGTAGACACTTAGCCATTGTTAATAGTTTATTGATTTCATTGAATGTCTTATATTTGGTTAAAGGAAAAATTAAATTTTTTTCCAAATACTTACTTTCTCCGGATTTGACGTTTCCTTTCTACTTGGTATTAACTATAGTTTTTGTTGTAGCTTTCTTATATCATCGGAAACAAAATAACTATCTCTTTTAATAGTTATATATATATATTCCTACGACTTTCATTTAATTCATTGTTAACTCACGTAAATATAAGCTAAAGTGTTTTATAATAAATAATATAGAAATTTCTTTTTAAATATTCTGTTTTCTTTTCAATTTATTAATATACCTCAATATATTTTAAGCCACCTTTACAACAAAATGTTTCAATGTAAGATAAAAAAATTATTGGTAGATATATAGCTAAAATATTTCAACGTTAACTTTTTAATACGCCTTAATCTTAGCTTTATTTAATTATGTCCGTTTTTGAAGAATGCCTCTTTGTACAAACTTTCAAATTATAAAGACTTTATTTTTATACATTTTTTAGCTGTTACAAAAGTCAATATATTTATATGTATAAGCGAACTTTAGGTTAGTTAAAATAAGTTTGTGACATATTTCAACTGCTGAAGGCAAATTCACTGTTGTTACTGTGGAGAAAGAATTATCTCTTATGTTAGAAAAGAGAAAAAGGGAAAAAGATAAAAACAACATATCTGTCCAGCGTTGTTCCCTGTCGGATTCCCAGACATGTTTCTAGCTCTTTAGTCGTTATCAATGGGACATACCGAAGAGAGGCGATGCTGGACAGACCTGATCAAAGCCGTAGCTTTAACTAGAACATAGTCAGCAACATTGACTTATTTGCACCGGTAGACCGCCAAGGTTGTAAATATTATAGCAATATCAGCGCCTAAACACTATGCCTAAACACTAATTATAAACCTAGGCTTGTGTTCCGAGCTTGAATTTCATTACCTCCCAAATTCACTGTTAGTTGTGTTTTTTACATCACCATAGAAAAGAAATGTTTACTTCCTTGTATAGGGATTAGGATATGTTTGAGATCGAATCCTATCAATGTTTGCTTCATCATAAAGGACCTAGAGTTCTCGCCAACTTATCTATCAGCTTTGTATTGTTATTTCGAATTGTGGAAGTAGGAACGAGTGGACAAAAATACTTTTCTTCTGATCTTTAGTACTGGGATGAGTCCCAACATTTCGTAGCATGTATTTTATGCGAAGCCCTTTTAAAAGTGTTGCATTTCTTACACTCCCACTTCTATATACGGAGTCGAGCAAATTTCCATCCATATTGTACATAACATATTGTTATAGCTCTTAGCTGGGGGACACTGAGTGACAATGGCTTCGGTTAATATTTATTGCCACATGTCCGTAGCTTGTTTAATTACATTACTGTGGACTACTACATCGGTTGACATTTTCCCGTCAATGACAGAAAGCTTCGATGATCGGAGGCCACAATAGCAACCAAGGTTTTTCTGCCCTCCGTCACAAGTCTGATATGTTTTATCCTTGCACATTTAATGTGATAATACCGGAAGTAAGCGTGATATTCCTGTCGTCATATATGTTGCATCTTTCAATTACCTCTCAGTTCGGACGTTTGCAATTACTGCTCAGTTGCAGGACGTCCATACATTGGGTCATCTTCAAGACTCTCCCTTCTCCTCCTAAATTTAGCTGCCCACTTTTGCACTATTGATAAAGCTGGAGCGTCATCTCTTAATCTAGCAACCATGTCAACATGTATGTCCTTGGATGCAAAAACACTTCTTCTACAGGTAATGGATAAGACCACGATGCCAAATTTTTTCAAGAAATTTTTTCAAGAGAAGTCACTACTTTTGAAGTTTTCTTTGACCAGTCAGATGTCGGTTTACCTGGATAGAAACAATGCAGTTATTAATAAGATAAGTTTGAAATTAATTCATGCAAGATTTCACAGCTCTTGCATTACTCTTTCATAGTCAGCCTATGAACTGTTCAACCCATCCTCGTAGAATACTTTCATCGACGTATTTTATAAGGACTGCTTTAAACTAACTAAGAGATCTCTCTTGGTATCATTATTTCCCTCAACTTCACAAATTTATCATTATAAACGGCGCGCATACTACATTGGTATTTATCTTCATACAAAGAAAATGTCTCAATGCAATATCAACAACCAAAAAGATAGTATTTACGTAGTTGTTCAACCGTCTTCAAATGAATCCCTCAAATCGAACCCTACCTACTGACTTAAATAAAGAAAGAACATATCAGATAATATTACCCGCTTCATATCTCATAAAAAAACACACACACGTCTCTCGCCTGGAATGCGTTAAATGTAGCTCTGCAGGATGATGGATTAGTTTGGGGTTAAAGGCCATCAGCAACAGTGATACAGTGATGACAACAACATCAACAACAACAACAACAACAATGTCAATTATTCCAAAGGTGAGTCACTTCATTGCATGTCATACATGGAATGTATGGCCTGAATTCATTAATCTCTTTCACGCGGGTTTTCAAGATGCCTTAGCTTATGGGATATTCTAACGCGTGGTCGTAGTTCTTCCATTTTGTTTTTTTCTCATATTAACATAGAAATCAATGCATGAACACATGGCTTTTGCAAATGTACTTGTTTTTCGATGTCGTTCTTTTCATTGCTATAGTTATTTTTCCAATATTTCTTGACAGAAATTACTATTGTCCCTGATGTAACTATTGTTGTTCTTGATGTCGTATTCAAATGTGTCTACATTAAGGATAACATTTTTTATTGTTCTCTTATCCATTTATTATTATTATCATTTTTATTTTTATTATTATTATTATTATTATTAGTAGTAGTAGTAGTAGTAGTAGTAGTAGTAGTATAATAATAATAATAATAATAATTATTATTATTATTATTATTATTATTATTATTATTATTATTATTATTATTATTATTATTATTATTCATGATGTCATTGTTAGTGTTGTTTTCAATGTTGGAATTATTAATGCTATTTGGGCAAATGTTCCTTCCACACAAAAGATTTGCATTTTCTTTCTCATTCTCCGAAACAGGATGTTTGTAACGACTATTTTGTGAAAAGTTCTTCCACTGCCATCACCGTAGCCTTGTCTTGTTGTTGAAAAGAATTTATATTTCGAAAGAAATAGCAAATAGCAAATCTCTTTCCTTAAACTCATAAAAATAATAATAAAAAAAAAAAGATCTCGTCTTCTGCCTCCAAATAACAATAACAAAGTAAACACCACACATCTCCTTACGTTAGAGAAAACAAATATTATAACAAGTCAAACCGGGAGCTGCTTTAAGACACGTCTTTCCGCGGCAAAATTAAAAAAAATAAACAAAATAATAATTATATAAAAAAAAATATAATAGTAATTTCTTTGTTTCCTATAAGAGCAAATAAATACAAAACTTTTAAATACACTAGCCATGACAAGCGTTTAGAGATATATACAAATCAACAATGTGTAAAACATAATTCAAAATACATTAATTTTAGTTATGCATTTATATTTACACTTTAACTGTTTGCCTCTTACTTGCTTGTGTCAATCATTAGACTGCGGCCATGCTGAGGCACCGTCTTGAAGAATGTTTAGTCGAGTGAATGGACCCCAGTACTTTTCTTTTTCATGTTAAGCTTGGTACTTATTTTATGGGTCTCTTTTGCCGAACCGGTAAGTTACGGGGAGGCAAGCGCACAGACACCGGTTGTCAAGTGGTCGTAGAGGACAAACACAGACAGAAAGACACGTGCGCACGTGCGCACATACGCACATACACATACGCACGTACACACGTGCACACACGCATACACACACACACTCATCCCCACCTACACCCCATATATATATATATATGTATACGACGGGCTTGTTTCATTTTCCGTCTACCAAATCCACTCACAAGGCTTGGGTTGACCGGAAGCTATTGTAGAAGACCCTTGCCACAGGTGCCACGCAGTGGCACTGAACCTCGAACTATATGGTTGAGAAGCAAGCTTCTTACCACACAGCAATGCCTACTCCTATTTGTATACATAATCAAAATAACCGTTCATACACCTACATACACAAAATAAGGCAGGGGCCATTTCTCCTGCTAAAACCAGTAAACAAACACCACTAAATTATACTTAGTAAGCTTACATAAATTACCCATTTGATAATATGGCCATACATATAATATACCTGTAAAAATATGTTATCGTATCAGCTGGAACATTTATCATTGCTTCACTCTCTCAAGCGTTAAATATGTTTGGTATTTATCTCGATGTATATCTGAAGGTAAGTAAGAACTGAGACGAGATTCCAATCAACGTGACGAGACTCTCCAACAAATACGCAAAATAGTAAGTAAATTGGGTGTTGGACCACAGCTGGCAGACATCCCTGACACACATCTCGACCATTTTTGTTTGAGTCGATCGTAACTGAGAAGATTTGAGCATCTGGTCTTTTGTCTCGTCTGAAAAAGAATGGGATACTTTGGGCAGAAGGCCTACCAGCTGTCAATATTTTCTGCGCAAACCGTTATATTAATACATGCAAGAATGTTCCGAGGCGCGGTATCATTAGTAAATATTCCGAGAGACCAGATGTGGTCGCCATTTGTCCGTGACGTCTTTTTCGAGACTACTTCTCTCTCTCCCCCTCCCCCCCTCTCTCTCTCTCTCTCTCTCTCTCTCTCAGACGGAACTGCGATCTCGGGTCTATTATATAATAACATTACGCTGCTGGCATCTGGAATCTTGGCAACAGCACACATTCCTTCAGCAGTCAGATGTTACAACCGGTGGAACGTTGATCCTTAGATTCGATAGATAATTAATTAGGAGTATTAATGGCAATGTTAGTTAGGAGTATTTGTAACAACGTTCTGGCAGGTCATCAGGAAGTTGTCAAGAACCAACTAAACGCTTCTTTTCGGGTAATTTTAAAACCAGAGACCATGGAAAACTTCTAAACATTGCCGCCAAGGGGTATTACAGTTTCGGTATTCAAATTTACAGGAATCGCATTGCCTATCAACCAGGTAGCTGCAAGAAGCGTGTAGGTTGATAAAACCGTTATCAACTCACATTTTTAATGTCCAAGCATGGCAGATACAGAGACGAGTTAATGTAAGATCCTACCGTCAATAGCGGCCATCCCGAGTATTGGTCATGTCTCTATTTCTTATATTCATCCTGTGTCAACTAGGGAGAACCTGCACCGCTGGACGGAAGGACCGGTTAAATTGCTCGGGTCTGGTTCGGTCCAGACATCCAGGTGGACAAGAACTGGGGGGAGGTGACGAGCAGGGAGGTCAGTCTCACCAAAAAATGGGCAGAGAGGAACCTGTTCCTGAATGGTCGGGCGGAGGGGGCGAAAATGTACATAGCTTCCGTCTTATAGTATCGCCTGACCGTCATCCCTTGACCTGCTTCGTGACTGATCAAGTTGGAGCGCTTGCTCTTCAGCTTTCTGTGTCCCGCTCGTCAGACGGTCTATCTGCTGTCAATAGCCACTGAGTGGAGGATTGGGCATGCCGTGGTTAATGATGCGTAGACACGCGCTGAAGCTGCGCCATCTCCAACGTTTCCATAACGGTGAACAGGTGTAGTCACCGTTTGTCAGACGGGATTTTCCGCAGCTCGTCTCATCGACGGAGCTCCAGTCCTGGATCAAGTGTAGACCGAGAAAGGGCACTTGGCACCTGGAGTGTCGGTAAGCGCTCATAGCCTTCTGCCAGTCGGGCAATGCTGTCGGTGGAAGTTCCACAATGGAGTTCTATAGGGGATTAGTGGAGGACAAGAGCGACGACGTTCTCGGGGAAACTCTGAGCATCGAGAGGAATCAATTAGCTGGTCTATTCCGGAGGACTTTCGGGCCGCGGCCTATGGATAACTTCCAGAAATCTCTAGCCTGGCAGTGCTACCGAGGAGCTTTGCTGGTTCGAGACAAGTTCTACACGCTCGGAAGTGCTGTCAGGTGGACCTGTCGGGATGTGCACAGGAGGACGAAACCGTGCTGCATGCACTCGCCCAGTGTCCAGGTATTGCTGACTTGTGGAGCTTGGTCGAACAGCTGTTGACAAGTGTAAGACAGATCCAGTTATCATCCGAGTCCATTGTGAAGATCACCCCGCCTACTTCCTTTGGCCGGGAAGGAAAGGCAGTTTTCCTCTGTCTGGTGGCTATGGCGAAGGAGGTAGTGTGGTGGACGAGA
>JAOPUL010006720.1:9172953-9185024 GCA_027564515.1 Octopus rubescens | reverse complement strand
AAGCTTTACATATACAAGGGACTTAGAGATACATACTTTAGAAAAGTTAATTTGATTTTAGTGAACTTCCAGAATGGAAACAAAATATATGAATCACAACCATTCTAAGTAGGTTATAATTTCTCTAATTATCATGACAGCTAAGTATTCTGTATAATAGCCACTATGTATTCCTTTCATATTTCTATATAAAGCAACGCATTTAATGGGAATTTGTGTAATCAATTTAATCACCATATAAGTTATTACCGTTACTTTATTTTAATTATTGCAGCATATAAGCAACAGAAATTCGGACCGGACAAGAAATATTACCACTTGGGAAGTAGGTACCTGGTGTTAAAAAAAGAAAACTATAAAATAGAATTACTGGAGTTCTATTGTAACAACAGAGAATAGTTTTTCCTGAAGGTGAATATAGAAGACAGTATCATTCATTCCTGAATTTCAAATGTTCTATGCCGAACAATTCAATGAATAGGTGTAATTGAGAGTTGAGGTTGGAATGTTCAAGTAAGGCGGGGTACATAATTAACAGTGGTAAGAAAATCTTAAGAGAGCAGGACAGCAAAAGGTCTTCAGAGAATTAACCCCCGTCAGGCAAATGTTTCAGCCCTTAACTTCTTACACTGTAATGGTGTCGGGCCACATCCAGGTCATGACACATGGGTTCCCGTCTGCTGACACTTTTTAGCCACTTGGATATCGGAGCAATATTCTAAAAGAACATTTTTAGTGACAAATAATCTTACTACGAAAGCATAGAGAACTTACAAAAGCGTGTGTTTGCAAATGACCATCTCCTAATGTGAGCGCTGTAACATCTGATGTGAATTCGCCAGACAGTGTTAGCAAGTGCAGACAAATAATTAAGAAACTATGGCACTAAGATATTATCAGGTAAGTTGCGTGTGAAAAGCGATTGGACATGCTAAATATAATAACCAATTTGGGTCGTTTTTTTAAATTATTTTTGCCAATACCTCAACACTATCACTTACGAGATTCACTCTAGATCCAATTGGTAGACAATGGGCACATTTTCTTTGATGCCTTTCTAGCGTTCACAGAATTTCTTATTTGCATCAAGATGGTTAATATCAGTTATGGGCAAACTGTGCCCCGCCATACTTTCTGAATAGCACGCCAACGAAAAATTACCGTGAATTTTTTCTAGTAGTCTGGCCTCTTGATGATGGGCCATGTCTCATGTGACCCCTTCTCTAGAAGCATTTTCCATGCCTGGTTTATTATGACGTCGTCGTCGTCGTCGTCGATGTCGTTGTCGCTGTTGTTGATTTTGTTGTTGTTGTCCTCAGCGTCGTTGCCACTGTTATTGCTGTTTCGTCCCAGATTAACGCAGCTCTAGCGGATCTTTGATTAAAGTATTCTATCTCCGAGTATACTCTCTGTTTTTCGACAAAATTCTCCTAGTAATACATTGTCTGATATATCCTTACGCTTTAAAAACCGAAGTGTGTGGTTTGAAGGTGATTTAGCCACTAGCTATAGCAGATCGATAGATTGTGTTGAAATCCCGTTAGTACCTCAGTGGAAAATGGTTTTGCATAACGTTCACCTCAGATTTATCATTGCTTTCTATGCATTCAAATGTACAAATGACATATCACCTGTACCACTAGTTTCAGTTGTATAAAACTTCATATTAATTGAGTTAGTATATGAGATTTTACCTTAAATAAGAAACTAACCGTTGAGTTAAAACAAAGATTGTTCTTTGTGAAACCCATTCTATGGAAAGTACTATTAATTGATCATTGCTTTATAGTATGCCATTTGTTACGTTAGTCCTGACAATGGTTTAATATACCATTCAACCAGACAGATGCAATTTATCGTGATTTAGAATCGAATGTAAGAAAACTTATTGGCTATTTTGTTGCCGTCTAGTCCCGTTAACACTTCAATGATAATGTCATCAAATTCTACAACTTTATTATTTGAAGAACGAGAATTTCACGCTTCCCGTTCGACAAATAGTAAATTGCCAGCGTTGATTGAGAGGTATGTTATCAACTGTAGTTTTAATTAGCCAGTGGTCAATTACTGGCGAATGACCAGCACATTTGAGAAAGTAGCCATTCCATTACACCTACTCGATGGCTTTCAAAGCGCTTCGCTATTTATCGTCTCTCTAAATAAATTCATTTATTGTAGCCTAACAAAGACAGAGCCAGGTATTGTTCTGAATAATTTATACAACTCGTATTTCTATTATGTAACTCTTAATAATTACTTTCTTTGCTTTTATTGCTTTCCTCCTTGCTTTCCTCCATTATATCTTCAAATGCTATTGTTGTTTGCAAACATTGTACTGTATTTCTCTCTTTCTCTTTCTCTCTCTCTCTCTCTCTTTTATTATTTTCTTGGGGTTTTAGCTACCTCTTGCACATTGTTAACTGCCATCGACTTATCTTTGTTTCTTTGACAATACATTATTTATTTATTTATTTATTTATTTATTCGTATATTTATTTAGTTTTAGTTTAGTTTCCTTACACTAAGTTCTTGTGTCTTAAGCTGTTTGTTAGAAGAAACCAATATTATTGGCAGGGGTAGTGAGAAATAAATTGTATGTTATATACTAATGCCAGCAACTAATTATAGTGTGTTCTTCCCTTTGGTTGTCTGGTTGTGCTTTGATTGTCAATGCTGCTGGTCACTAAGTTATAAATCTAGTTTATTGTCGTGTCTTCGTTAAACTCACTAACGGGGATTAAAATATCGATTCGGTTTTCATTCATTTATTTATTTATAGATATATTCATTTATTTATTTTATTTTATCACCGAATAGGAATGGGGTTAGTTTTTACAATAATCGTTACCGTGTGTTTTTGTAACTAACTGCTATGACTTTGGAAATTAAAAAGAGAAGCAATCGTCGTCCCAATTATAGGATAAAAGGACTTTAAGCACGAAGTTCAGTAGAAGGTAGCTATATATTTGATCTGTTGTTTTCTAAGATTAATAAGTGAGTGGTTTGGAAATTATTTATAAAAACAACACTGGAACAGCTGCAGGAAAAGCAACAGTGGCAGCAATTAGAACCACAACAACAATTCCATGCCATAAACGAAAACAACAACAACAATAACAGCGGTAGTAGTGACAGTGATTAAAAACACTAACTACTAAATTTCGAACCTAATTACGGTTGTTTGAAATTACAAACATTCATCTAAATAAAACTGTAAACCTCCATTGATTATTTTTGATAAGATTCAGTAAATTTCTGTGTTGCAGGTTGTTAGTTCTGATCTGGTTATCTAAATAACTATTTTTTCTTTAAAATTAACTAAAAAGTATTTTATCTCCAACAAAATTTATTTGTATTTTTAAACGAAGGATTATTTGAATTCAATCACGTTTTAACTATTCTGTTGCAATGGAAAGCAAAGACGGGACTAACATTCAACAATAGACAGTCAACTACCATTTCAGGAAAAAAGAAAATTTATCTGGATATGGTGGTGTTTATTGCTATTCCGGCATCTTCTGGTAGAGCAGGAGTGTTACAGGTCAGAAAATATAAAATCGGCTCTGTTTGACATCCTTGATACAACTTCTGTTACACCCATATAAAATAACTCTGAATACCACAGTAATCAGCTACATTATCATATACACTATCATAGCTTTTTGTAATAGTATCTCAGCAACCTAGCCACTTTTACGAGCCACAACATCTCCTTGCAATGTGCTCGCTAAGATAATCCATACAGTGCATATTCTGTAAAGAAATAATAGAAAAAATAGTGTAGCTTACAACGCTGTACATTAATTAATTGAATAATTACTTATTCATAAAGATTATATTTTGTAATATTTTTGGGCTTTTAACACATGTCAGACAACTGTGATTTCGCACAATTTGAAAGTCATCCAAATTTGTTACCATTCATGGCACTTTGTCAGATAATATATATCTACATATATATATATATATATATATATATATATATATATATATACATATATACATATATTATAAGTTTGTATACACTCGCATCATACACACACATATACACCACACACATACACACACACACACACTCACACACACACACATATATATATATATACATAGAGAGAGAGAGAGACAGACAGACAGACAGACATACAGACATACAGACAGACAGACAGACAGAAAGACAGACAGACAGGCGGACATGTTAAATTTGTGCCAGATCTGAATACAGAAGTGAAAAGACCGCTTCTAAAGTATTTAATCTAATTTTCATGCATGTTTATTAATGTTTCGTCTTAATGAATAGGTGACCCACTACGTCGACTGCTCTAGACCTGTTACAAATAGCAGCCAAATTTCCCTTAAATTATTTTAATATGGAAAGGACACATTGAATAGTGTAACTGTAAAAACGTTACAGCAGGAATGTCAACGAGTCAAATGTATTTGATCACAAAAGTTTTTTCGATTAGAGCTGATCTCGACTGAAGCAACGACTTTCATTCTTATCCTGTCCACACAGAGGTGTGAGAAGTTTTGGTGGGGTCACGAAGTAACTAATTCTAATTAGGTTTCTGCCCTTAGTCGCCGTGTGTGTGAGAGAGAGAGAGGGATTGGGGGAGGGGGAGGTGAATTAGTGTTCACGATCGTAACGCCGTGAGCTCGATTCCCGGCAGTGCGTTGTGTCTTTGTGCGAGGCAATTTATTTCACGTTGCCCCAGTCTACTCAGCTGGCAAAGATGAGTTGTACCTGTATTTCCAAGGACCAGCCTTATCACATTCTGTGTCACGCTGATTCTCCTGGAAAACTACGTTAAGGATGTGCGTGTCTGCCGAGTGCTAAGCCACTTGCATGTTAATTTTACGTGCAGATTATTCCGTTGATCGGATCAACTGGAACGCTCGTTCTCGTAATCAATGGATGCCTGGAATATTATTCACTCAACATAGACACATACATTTACATCAAATTCCATACCGCATAAATTCTTGATTTACTAAAATTATCCCTGAGGATGTATCATGCTTACTAAATCATAATGTATCATAATTACTTAATTACATTAAGATTAGCTGTACATGGGAAGGAAAGATAATCTTAAGAATTAAGGATTCTGCAAAATTGACAGGCCGAGATCATGGGCGCCTGCGCACGGGCTTGTCTTTCGGCTCGTTTCCGTTTTGTTGTTGCTGTTGTTACTGCTGCTTTTATTATTTTAGTGTATACTGGAAACTGGCAAAATCTTCCTTATTCAAGTATTAATAACATATACCGGAAAGTATAAAGGAGAAACTTTCCAAAAACCTACGATAAAGTCATTCATATATTATAAGCAGAAAAGCTCAATGAATTGTATTGTTTTTGATATTCTAGTATTTATTAAAATGGTAAATATTCACCTAACAATCAGTAAGTTCTTGTTTTGATCCCACCGTCTGGCATCTGGTGTAAATGTCTTTGACCATAAATTCGAATCAATTCATATTTTGTTAATGAAATTGGGTAGATTGAATTTGAGTAGAAGCCCGTCGGATAAAATGAACCTGTCACGCTGATTGCACCCAGGAATTATTTTGAGATATTCATTTTTGCGGAATGATCAGCCATTTACAGGCAGCTTCTATGACCAAGTAATTCACTTGGTCGACACATGAATGTTTTTGTTCAAAATCAGTGGAGATCCATTTTACATTACTTTTCAATTACAATGTGTAACAATTTTTTTTTTTTGGTCTTTGGTCAGTAAGTGTAATTTCCTATTTCCTATTTGCTTCTATCTAAAAAAGATCAATGGAAATAACTACTATTCCCTTCAAACTTTGCTTTTGTGACCTGGACATCAATGTTTTGAAACTAACCTATTTTACATTACTTTTCAGACAGATTCAGCGCTGAGCTGCTGAAACAGAAATATCGTTATAGCAAATATTCTGTTCAATACCACAGATTTGCTTAACAGTTGCTTGAGCATGTCCCTTAGTGGTTGACAATATGTACATCTCCGATGTGCAGGAGTAGTGAAGTGCATCTTAGCTATGCGTTGAGGGAGGGGGATTCTTTGGGGTTTGAATAAATATCGTAACAAAAGCAAAGTTCGAAGGAAATATTAGCCATGTTCCATACTTTCTAGGGGTAAGCAAGTAGGAAATAACAGTTGCTACCCAAGGACAAAAATCGTGTTACACAGTGGTTATTAACCGAAATGGCAGAGCTGCAAATAAAACACATTTAATACGTGGATATAAACGTCTATATACATATTTTTGTTTTTTGTTTTTTTTTTAATACAGTCCCCAACACGTAATTTGAAGTACAAGTTCTAAAACACGAACCAATGGGAATCAAAGTAATCAAATTTTCTTTAATACCGCGAAGTAACGAACTTGCTTTAAAAAGAATTCGACAAGTTTTATCGTTATTTCAAATTCATTCAAATCTGACAAATACAAATAATGTGGCGTGTTAATCCAGCAAACTTCCTTCACAAATTTAATAATTCTAAATTACTGTTCATTGATCCTGGACAACCAGACGAACTAACAATAACGTCAACAACAATAATAACATTAAATTAGAAAATACGTCAGCAAAACTAAGCAGGGAATTAAATGACAAAATACTAAATAACCAAAGGAAAACAGGAAGAATTACAAAAATAAAATCTCTACAAAATATATTTGAATAATAAAAAAAAAAGTAGAAAACGAAAAGATAAAAGTGAAATCGGCAAAGCAGATTTTGAAAAGTAGTAAGAAAGCAAAAGAATATTATAGTTGCATAAACAGCAATGAGAAAAACGGAATCTCCATTGATGCAAAATGTGATAAAAACGAGAATGACGCGAGCATAATGGAAACAAAACCTTGGATAACGAGAAGATTACAATTAATGTCTAATGTAGAAAGAACATTTGTAACGCAGACGATAAGACTGGAAACGCCTTCATCTTAGTTAATTCTTTTCACTGAACATATTTCTTCTTTCCTTAAAACCATGTCTTTGATTCTAATCACAATAGTACAAAATGTTCCCTTGCTTAATCCTATCATTCTAATTAAACATTCTTGTTATTAATCGCAGTTTTGCATCCATTAAACAGCTGTTATCAAACGCTAATGTTTTTTCTCTTACTAACCCTTACATTGCGAATGTAATTAGCATTTCCTAACATTATTTGCATGTTTATTGATTGATACACACAGAAAATATTTCGTTAACATAACAACAGGTTTAAACGTTAGAATTATGGATACTAGTTGGTGCCACATTGGTTTACTTGATTTGTATGTCTATCTTAACGAAGAGCAGCTAAGATATATATATATATGTAATCTTGAATCACAAAATGCCAAAAATGGAAACAAAGTATTTCCTATGTGATACGATATGGGCAACGTGAACATATACCAAAAGAACAATTTTGGCTTATATAGCATGCAAGAAATGAGAGTGTGGTATATTAATGTTGGTTTCAATGTTATTAGCACCATTAGTAAAATGGCTTCAATTCTCTGTCTCAACAACAGCTCGCGAAAGGCATTATTTTTTATTCTTAACTCGTAAAATTGGATTGTTTTTCTGTTGTTGCTATTTAACTCCAAATCAGTTCTGATTGAGCCAAACGGTGATCACTGTCGCAAATAATGCAACAGTGATAAGATTCATAGCAGAAAATTCACGAAAAATGCCAAGTGGATTAAGCACACAAGTCACCTCAGGACACTGCGATTGATAGCACTGAAGACATACACTTTTCTCAGAGGTTACATTCATATCGGTTTCACTAGAAGAGAAACATTGAAGGTGGAGAGAGCGATACAAAATTCCAGTGAATTTCCTGATAGTTGGGCGAAGAGGGTTTGCAAGGCTCGAGTGAATAGGGATCTTGGGAGCATGAGCCTATAAGCCGTGGCTGAAGGAACTTATCCTTAGTAATCAGTCTAATCCACAGCCATTCAGGCACCCAATTTCACTCCAAGTGGTTGACTCATTATTTGAGAACTTCTTCCATGTTGCTTTTCATATTATTATACTATTTATACCATTACTAGCGTTGTAGCAACCATCATATTAATTGTACGGCACGGTCGATAATCCTTTGCGAGATAACGCAATGTCAGAATGAAGAACAGAATGATTATGCGTTGAACGTCTTTGATGATCGGTTTTCTTATTTCAAGCTGAACTAGTACTAAACAACCACTTCAACAGTTGCTGTCTATCCTTCATTTAAACGTAAATTCTGTGTTTAGAGAAATCAAACTGCGACAATATTTTGATAAAATGTTGAATAATAAAATGATAGACATCTTATTCATATATTCCATCCGTCAATTTTAATATTAGCGAAGTGAATAAAATTATCGTGTTTCTTCTTTTGTTTTTAGTACCACCACTTCCTGTTCTCTTCCAATTTAATTTGCAATTCCAAAATAAAGAATTATATGAATGAAAAACTGTTAAACTAATTCGAAAGTTCAATTTTACTAAATAAAAGAATTTCAGAAAAAAAAGACAACATTTTATCCAATAAAACTTTTTATCCAATAAAACTTTTTGCGCAGTATGTGAGTTGTCTAGTCCCAAAATAGATGAGAAAACTAGTTTATCACGAGTTAAGTTTTGAAAATACTGCGAAATATATATATATATATATATATATTAAAAAGGCAGAAATTGCTTCAATAATTTTATCATAAAAACATTATAGTATAGCACCGGTTTCAGTTTTTGGACTAAAAGTAAATAAGTGGATATTAATTAGATGAAAAATGAAATGCAGTTGAATGTTTTGCAAATGTTAACATAGTCCTCATATGGGAGCTTTATTTTCTGTATGTCTTTCTCTGTCTGTAGTAGCAGTAATGTGTGGTTGGTTTTCAGAATAGCAGTGTGTAATAGTAGCAGCAGTCTTCAGAGGTGAATGTTATCAATTATCAATGGCCGAGTGACCTTAAAGTGACCTGTCGTAGTGGTAGTGGTGGGAATTACTCTAAAGAAATATGTGGGTGGTAAATGATGTAAATATATCTATAATTCTTAATTTTTCCTTTGACCCAGGACTGCAGCTCCGTCAGTTTGACAAGTAGCAGGAAATTGTGTCTCACAAACGGAGCCCATACCGGCTAGCCGATCAAGAATACTTGGAGATACCATACCCTCAGTGCGTGTTTTACGCATCATTAGCCACAGCATTTCCAAGAAGGTTGCTGACAGCAGATGGATCTTCTCACCAGGGGAGCCTGCTTCTTCCAAAGGAATTGGAATAGCATGCGTTCCATTATGGCGATGTAAACACGGGGAAAAGGCAAGACGGTCAAGTGGTAGTAGATGAGGGACGCTATGAAAGTGTTCGCCAACTCTGCTCGACCTTTCAAGGATAGTTTGCACGGCGTAGAACGACGTCGCTCTTCGTAGTCCTGGTTACAACGGGATGCCCTGAAATAGCTCCAACTTCCGCAGTAGTGACTTTAGAGTCAATGCGTACAGAACAGAGAAGAGAAGGCATCCTTGTTGGATAGAACGCGTGATTTGAAACGGCTCCGTTAGGTAGCCGTTCACCTTGACTCTCGAGCAGATGTTGCTGTGCGCCGCAGCAACCCAGCCCCTGAAGACGGGTCCGAATCCGGCTGCTTTCAGAACTGCTTCAATGTATCGAAGGTCGACCCTATCAAAAGCATTAGAGTGATCCAAATTGATCAGATCCCCACCGAAGCCACGTTTACACCCTACCCTCTCTGTGATGTATCGCATGAAGTGGAGGTTGTCGTGTATAGACCGTTTCTGGATTGCCCACGTTTGCGCTTCCCCTACCAGCTTCCCGCCGACAAGGGCCAACTTTTTTTCTAGCAACTTGGCCAAAATCTTTAACCCTGTGCTGAGCAAAGTTATTGGCCTGAAGTTACCTATGACGTCTCCCTGGTTCTCGTCTTTCCTGATCAGCGTTACTACACCTCTGCCTACAAAAGTGGGAATTCTCCCGTTCTGCTGCCAGTTGCAGAAGACCGCTTCGAGGATGTTAGATAACAAGTATGGCATGCCTATGTAAAATTCATAGGGTAGACCATCTAAACCGGGTGATTTGCGTTTCCCGCAGTTGCTTAGAGCATCCTTTATCTCATCGGCTGAGATTGGCCTTTCGCAAAACAGCGCATCCCTATTCCAGAGTCGTTTGACGCACCGTCCTGCTCGGGCAGTTGCGCAAAGAGCCTTTGGAAGGCCACGCACATTTGCACCGAGTCCAGTAGCACGCGTTCATCTTGCTCTTTGAAAGACCGAATCGTTGACTTTTTGCCATTTCTTGCCTCTGCTCAGCTGACAACTTTGGCTCCCTCGTTTCCTAGAGCACGTGATTTACTTCTCACAAAACAGCCTTCGTGTTGCGCATCGAAGAACTAGTCTAGTGCCGTTCTCGATGCTAGCACGCTGGCTGTGTTGCCATCCCTGAGTGCCACTTCTACTCTAGCTACTAATTCTTTCCCCTTCTAGTCTTTCTCTAACGATAATTCTTTACTAAATGTTATAGATTCAAATTTAATTGCTTTCTTGAGAGAGTGCCACCACTTGTTATTGATGATGGCTGCTGTCATCTGACGCTTAACTAAGCTATTAATCTTTCAACTGTAGGCTTTACGTGTCGGTAACGACATGTTTATCTTCCAGTATTCGGGTCTCTGTCTACGTGTTCTATCATAGTTGACCGTGCAGATTATTAATTTGTGGTCTGAGTAGGACATTTGTGGGCAGCTTAACATTTCCCTATCATTTTCTCTAATAATGAACCTATCGAAGTACAATCTAGAAGTCCCACTACGGTTTGTCCACGTCCACTGTGGTGTAGTTGGGAAGTCTAGTCGATATCTATCGGCCAGTTGGAATTGGCCAATTAGATTTCTGAGGCTATTGCACACCCTCCCTCTATTGCGACATGTTCCCACATAATCCCAACGTGTCTCTAGGATACCATTCCAGTCGCCTACTAATAGTAAGTAGCGAGACGTTCCCAGAAAGGACTCTAGACGCTTGAAAAAGTATGTCGTGATGTCCCGGTCGGGGCATACACGGATACCAGTCTGAAGGCTCTACCTTCACTAGTGTTCACGTCTAGGACCACCAGTTTACCTTCCGGGTCCAGGTGAGTTTTCTGTACTTTGAGGTCCAGGTTTTTCCGAATCAAAACAGCAACTCCTCCAACTTTGACATCTACGCATCTCTTTGTCAGTGACAGAAGGGGGAGGGGGAGTTGCTGTTTTGATTCGGAAAAACCTGGACCTCAAAGTACAGAAAACTCACCTGGACCCGGAAGGTAAATTGGTGGTCCTAGACGGGAACTGGAGTGAAGGTAGAGCCTTCAGACTGGTATCCCTGTATGCCCCGACCGGGACATCGCGACATACTTTTTCAAGCGTCTAGAGTCCTTTCTGGACTCTAGATGTCAAAGTCGTCGAGGTTGGGAGTTAATTGATTTCTTTTGTGGATCCTGGACTCTCTGATTGCTATCACATCTATACTGTGTGACCTAAGGTCGTTTAAGAGTTGTCCTTGTTTCCATGGCATCCCTAGGCAACGAACGTTCACACTTCCTACTCGTATACTTGGCATATATTGGTAAGGAAGGATTGGAGAAAGACGAAAGGATGTACCTACCTTTTTGTTTCCTGGAGATTGGGTTGTCCAATTTGGGTATCGCTGGCGATATTTGGTGATGTGGGGAAAACTTTTAGGAGGACACTATTTATAGGTTTAAAAACAAGGGTTCCCAACGTCCTCTGTAAATTGCTGTTGTAATGTTTGATAAGGGTCCGTCGGGACCCTTACCATTTTTAAATGCGATTTGTCTGTGGCACTTGTGAAAGGTTTTCCTTTGGTTTTCACCAAAGGGATTTTGGAGGTGACTTCCATCAAAATTTTATTTTTGTGTTTACGTATGCGTATTGCTGTTGTGCTGTTTTTGTTGGTTGTTCGTTTTTCAGTTTTCTTTTTGTGGGTGATGTTTGTGTTTGGCGTAGATAGATAGATAGATAGATAGATAGATAGATAGATAGATAGATAGATAGATAGATAGATAGATAGATAGATA
>JAOPUL010006720.1:8225569-8237129 GCA_027564515.1 Octopus rubescens | reverse complement strand
AACATAAAGCAAGATAAATGCAAATAATAATAATAATAATAATAATAATAATAATAATAATAATAATAATAATAATATAATATGACCCTTGGGTGGAAATCCTCCTAGTGATGGCGTCACGATAAAAATGCTGGTGATTGCACAACCATACAAATGCTACCTTTAAATGAGTGATGTCAAAATCAAATAATAATCACAACTGCGTAAACGAGACCGGAACTGAGAACAGTGAAGGTGTCGCGCACTGCAGGCAAGTGTCTAATCAAGCTCCTGCAGGTCATCTTCAAGCCATTGATCAGGTCCAGAAGCAGAGTCAACAGTGCAAAAAGAAAAAGAACATGAAATGGGAAAAAGAGGTAAACAAAATTGTAATTGAATTCTGGCTGAGATGTGAGCCAAATAAAAGAGGATTCATGAAACGAATGAAGTGAATATGGGATGAAAAAGGTGTTTTTTTAGGCATCCGCTAGGCGATTGATAGATTAGGAAATGGCAATTCGTATGAACAACTGGGTTACACGATTAGAGCATGAAGAAGTTCAGAGAAGAGTAAAAAGACAGCAGGAACTGAGTGAAACAGTAATAGCAAAAACTGCTAATAGAGGGGTAAGAGATGAAGAATATGGAAAAGAAGGAAATCACTATGTGACTGAGAGTACTGATGAAGTAAATAGTGAAGATGACCTAGTTGGACAAATGACAGGAAATGCTGCACACGATTTGAACGAGGAAGAGAACAAGAATCTAGAAATGGTGCGAGGTAAGATATATGATGGGAATAATGAAATACCACCAAATGTACGATATATGGACAGAGACAAACAAAGAAGAGCCACAGGCAAAGTAAATGACGTTTTGATTTTGATTAAAACAGAAAATATTAGTGAAACAAACCAGCTAATCATAGCTGCTGCTAATGTTGTAGCTGACGTAGTAGAATAAAAGCGGAAAACTGAAGAAATGAAAGGAAACAAAAAGAAACCAGAATTGGATGAAGATAATAGGAATGAATCTGAAAAAGACACGGAAAGAAAAGGGGAAATTACATAGGATAATGAGAGGAGCGCTCAAAAATGAGGTAATAACCAGAAAATTGAATGGGCAGTACAGGTTAAAAGAAAGTGGGTGGCAAACAGTACATTAAGAATTTTCACAAAGGATGACACTGTTAAAGGCCAAATTGAAAAGACATGATATTAGATGCAAAGGTTTTGAACAAAATAGAATGTTCCAATAAAATAGGAGCCTGTTTGAGGAAATAGAGGGGGACTAGCTTCAGGATCTGATTCCTGATGCGGAAGAAAGTAGAGTATTTTGGGGAGAACTTGGGAACAGGCCGGTGAGACATAATGAAAGTGCTGAGGGGCAAACACAGTTAGAAAGACATCTGGCAACGATGCCAAAACATCCTTTTTATGGATAATATAAACTCTATGCAAACAATGATAACCAGCTTGAAAGCCTTATACATATTGTTCGCAGTTTCTCAAATGATGTAAGTATGAAGTTGGGGATTGAAAATTGCGCTATTTTGAAAATGATACGAGGAAAATTTGAAGGAAGCCATACAATTGGAATCCAAATGGGCAAATAATGAACGCGGTCGAGAAAGGACAGTGGTACAAGTATTTGGAGATATTGGAAGCAGATGAAGTAAAACATGAAGAAATGAAACAAATTACCAGTAGAGAGTATACAAGGAGAGTGAGAAAATGTTTACAATCAAAGTTGAATGCAAGGAATGCCATTGAAGCAATAAATACAAGAGTAGTACCCGTAATAAGATATGGAGTAGCAATTGTAGTGGAGATCAAAATCGACATACATAAGCTTGACACTGTATGGAGCTCATCATCCGAAAGCTGATACCAACCGGCTGTACTTAAAAAGAATCCAGGGTGGATTATGCTTACTTGCTGTAAAAGGGTGTATAAAGATGGAAAGAAAAAAACATACTCGAATATTTAGAGAACAACACAGAGAAATTACTAAAGACAGTGAATACGGAACAAGTGATGAAGTGTAGAATAGGAGAAAAAGACAAAAACGTTAGACAGATTGAATAGAAACACTTATATGGCCAATTTTGGAAAGCCGGGCTTGGTTAAGAAAGGGACAATTGAAAAAGGAAAACTAGAGCCTAATTATAACAGCCCGGGATCAAGCGATACAACCAAATAACTTGAGGAAAAATGTATATGGGGAGAATGTGTCAGAAAAATGTAGTCTGTGTTACTCAGAACGAGACAGTGGCACACATTGTTGCAGAGTGTCCCAAATTGCCACAGGAAGAATATAAGAAATGGAAGCATGACCAAGTAGTAAAGGTTTTACACTGGAAGCTTTGACAGAAATGGGGATTTGAAGCTGGATACACACGGTATAATCATTGAGTTGAAAGTGTGCTGGATTCAGAGTAATGCAAGATGTTGTGGGACTTTCCTATTAACACAGACAAGAAACTAGAAAGTAATAGACCAGACATAACATTAATAGACAATGAAAAGCGAAGTTGCTTACTAATTGACCCAGCATGTCCGTTTGATCCTAGGATCGTAAAGAAAGAGGACACAAAAAAATACAAGCCCTTAAAATTTGAATTTTCAAGAATTTGGAGTATTAAAACTGTAAAGGTTGTGCCTATTATAATAAGTACGCTGGGAGCTGTAAACAAATATATAGACAAATGGTTGAAAGAGATTGGAATACAATGTCCAGTGGAACTCTACAGAATGTTTGCCTTTTGGGGACAGGAAAAATTAACAGGAGCGTTCTAACCCACAAAAATCCTACCTGGTATAAGACCAAACCTGTGTCAAACCAATAATAATAATAAATAATAATAATAATAATAATAATAATAATAATAATAATAATAATAATAATATTAATAATAGTAATCTTTTCTTTATTTGCCACAAGGTTCGAACACAAACCACAAAGGTAATGCAAAAACAAGGAATAAGTGGGGTTTAACACAAAAATACGTGTATACAATAAAACAATAACAATTAAAGGAAACTTTAAACAATATATATCCCCAAGAACCGTATCCGTCCTACATGCGGCAACAGCTGTTCGACAAAGCTCTACAGGTCAGCAATGCCTGGACATTGGACGAGTGCATGCAGGACAGATTCATTGCCCTGTGCGCATCTCGGACAGGCAGAGTCTCCCGGTAGCACTGTCGGGCCAGGGATTTCTGGAAATCATCCATAGGCCCTGATCCGAACGTCCTCCGGAAAAATAACAAGGCAATTGATTTACATCGACGCCCCACCCCCATGACGTATTCGCTCTTACACGCCACTAATCCCTAAAGAACTCCAATGTGGAATTTCCACCGACTCGAAGAAGGCTGGGAACGTTTGGCGACACTCCAAGTGGCAAGCGCCCTTTTTCGGTCTATGCTTGATCCAGAACTGCAGCTCCGTCAATGAGACGTGCCACGGAAATTCCCGTCTGACAAACGGTGACCACATGTGCGCAGCGTCAGGGAAATGCTGGAGATATCGCAGCCTCAGCGCATGTCTGCTCATAATTAGTCACAGCAGGCCTAGCCCTCATGGCAGCGGCTTCTGATGTTAAATGGACCGTCTGACAAGTGGAACCGTCCCTTCCACAGAAAGCAGAAGAGTAAGTGCTCCAGCTTGATCAGCCACAAAGCAGGGGCAGGAACGATAGACAGGCGGTAGTAGATGACGGAAGTTATGTACGCATTCGCTACCTTCTGGGACTGCTTCCTCTCGCCCCATTTGTGGGTGAGACTGGTCACCCTGCCCGTCACATCCCCACCAGCTCTTGTCCAGCTAGAGGTCCAAACCAAACCAGATCCTAAGTAATGTAACTGGTCCTTCCACCAAGCGCCCTACTGCGCTGTTGAGTGGCATGGACCCGTCTCTCCAGGTTCCGAGCTGCAGGTCCACCGATTTCTCCTGGTTAATATTTCCTCTTACCACCGCCTTGTACTCCCTTAGGGTAGCGTTGATCAGTTCGATTTCCGAGATGCCAGACGCTATTACAGTGATATCTTCGGCATGAATTGAAACGACGCCTCAGCACCCTAGTTCAAGTGGGATGCCCTCGAAACACCCAGCTTACGTAGCAATGGTTCGAGAGCCAGCACGTGCAAAAGGAGCGAAAGTGGGCATCCTTGACGGACCAAATATGCGAGGCTAACTGATTCCGATAGGTACCTATTTACGTTGACCACTGAACATATGTCATAGTACATTGCAGCGATTATTGAGCCGCGAGGACAGCCTCAAAGTATTGGTGTCGACACTATCAAAAGTTTTTGATTGATCCAAATTGATCAGGGGCCAACCCATCCCAGATTTCCTACATACCCTCTCTATGATGAAAATCCTGATGTAGAGATTGTCATGAATAGACAGGTGGAGGTTGTCATGTATATATGGGACAGCACATGTCCGGGCATCATCGACCAGTGTATCTACAAGGCCACTTTGTAATCTGCGTTTAACAGAGTTACGGGCCTGAAATCATCTATTTCGTCCACCTTATTACGGTTCTTTCACAGCAGCGTCACCACAGCACGGCTCACTGTACTGGGCATTCCCCCGTTCTGTAGCCAGTTGCACGTACATTCGCCAAGAGATGAACCGAATACGTCTAGCATATGAAGATATAGCTCAAAGGACAGACCATCCAGCCCCGGAAACTACTCCCTTGTGAAGTTAGTCATCGCTTCCAGTGTCTTCAGCTGTTATCAGCATTTGGTAGAACTCCGCATCCCTGGCCGAAAGGCGCAGCATGCCATCGAGGTAAGAGTTGAAATCCACCTCTATCTCCAATCCATAGCGCGTTCCTTGAAGTTCAGCAAAGTGTCCCTGCAATGCCACACACATCTGCTTGGATTCGAGTAGCAGGCGTCCATCCCGGCCCGTCAAACATCGAGTTGTGTATTTGTTGCCACATTGTACATTTTCCAGCCAGGCCCATTGCACGGCTTTCATCCCTTCGCGTTATAGAGCACGCACCCTAACTTTGACAAAACAATATTCGTTCTTGGCATTGAAGAATTGATCAAGAGCTAATCTCGCCGCCAGTATGCCTCTTCTAAGTGCCTTTTCTAGTTTCTTAATGAGGTCTGCCTGTATTCTAGATCCCGCTATTTCTTTTCTAAACTCTAACGCCTGTAATCTGACAGCCCTTTTCAAGGCTATCTACCATCGGGCTATCCGCCATTGTTTTTTTTTTTGACGATTGCGTCCGATAACCTCCAATGGACTAACTTTCTAACCCGATTTCAGAATGCTTGACGCGCCGAGCTAGATGCGTTTAACTTCCTGTATCCGGGGTTCAGCCTATGGATCCTAACTAGGTGAGACGTACAGATCACAAATTTGTGGTCTATGTAGCCGACGGCATTGAATTGTGGACAACTTATGCTACTTCTATCCACTGGCTTACAGTATACTCTATATAGATACGATCTGGTAGACCCGAAGCTATTTGCCTATGTCCCAGTCATTACCTGTCAGCCAAATAGAAGCAGTGAGCAGGTCTGCGAGTCTTTACACCCCTCCCCTATAGGCTATCCCCACCTAATCCAGGCGTGCATCCAACATAGTGTTCCAATCGTCCACTAGCACTAACAAGCGAGAGGTGCCAAGGAAAATCTCCAAATGTCTGACGAATTGCAGCTGCCCCGCCTAAAGCACCATATTCGCTCACATCCGGGACCACCATCTTTTCATCCGGTTCCAGGTAGATCGTCGGTACCACGTGATCCAGGCATTTATTAAACAGCACTGCCACTCTGCTTCCCATTCCAGGCCGGCTAAGAGATGCGTAGATAGCAAAGTCGTCGAAAAAAGGGGCTAGATCGTGTGTTAGATATCCTGGTCTCGTTGATGGCTGTCACATCCATAGCTAATTGAGCTGAAGTTGTTGAGCAGGCGACCATTCTTCAGTGTTTCTGCCATTTGAACGTTTCTGCCATCTGACGAAAAAACTCACCGCTCTCTCATTGTCTTTCTTTCGAGCTATAAGAGCCAACAATTCTTAGTTGGCCGTCCTCACTAGCACGATGTTTTGTGTCTGTGTATTTTATTGTTGCTGCTGAGTATGTTTTCTTTTACTGGGTTGCTGCGATCGCGGTAGTGTTGGTAGAAGTGGTTGTGATAACGGTGGATATGTAGACGTTTGTGGTGCTAGAGAGTTTGGTGTTGTTGTAGTATATAATGGTTTGTGCATGGGTTTTCATTATAAAAATTAGAATTTATATTTATATCTCTCAACTTAATATTCTATTTTAAAGATTCACACAGGGACGAAGAGAGATGATAAAGGAGTAGAAAGAAAAGGAGAAAGAAAAGAAAAAAAAACAGGGGTCAAATCAGCAGAAGACGGAATGGATGGGGCGATGGGCCACATATCCCAGAACAAGTGAGCACTCAGCCGCGCCTCACGGTAATAACCGCGATGGCGTTGCCGCGGAGAATGGCCAGCAACATTCGCTGCAGTAACCACTCTACCTCGCAGGGCTCATTTCTCCGTTTAAAAACGAATCTTTAATAATAATATGAATAATTGTTAGGAAATTGTCATCTATATATTAATTAGATTGACTTGTTAAGTAACGTGGCAGGCCCTTCTCCATAAATACGTTAGGTATAGGGTGAGTTCACGGTTGCGTATGGGAGCTATGGAGTACTTCAGTGCGAGAACTGTGGTTTTGAAGAGGCCCTTCACGCACCCGAACTGGCTCATCTTGATAATATGATCTACATCTGCCCATATTTCTTTCAAGGCTCTTTCCATGTAAGTCTGTATCGCTACTACAAGGGGTCACACAATGATGTAATATCGTCAAGTATATACTGCTGTCAATGTTAAGATGGGATGGTAGCTTTTGCTCTTCTCCCATTCATCTTCATCAATCGTTTCGTTTGTGTTAGACATTGTCATTCATTTTTGTTCTTATTTCCGCAGTTATGTTGTTATTGCTGCTCTCGCTGTTGTTGTTGTTGTTGTTGTTGTTGTCATAATTTCTGCTAGTGTCGTTGTTATTTGTGTTGTTAAAAATGTTTATGTACTTGTTGTTGTTTTTGTTGTTGTTATCGTCGTCGTCGTCCTTTAAGCTTTTACTAGTTTAAGTTTTTCCCTCTCCCTCCTATAAATCTAATAGAAGACGTTGTCGTTGCTATATTTCCAAACAAGTGAAACAATAAACAACAACAACAACAAAAACCCGAAAGCAAATAAATATTACGAAAACTTTGTCCGTTAGGACTTATCTTATCTGCTCCTCTGCACACAGAGAAGTAGGTTTTCTTATTCAAAGTTCAAACAAACTTCTCAACCCTAAACACATTATTTCAAAACGATTGAACGAATCGAGAGTCGAAGTAACGTATATGATATTTACATGTAGCGAAAATACATTTTTAAACCAATGAGGCGGCAGATTAGTTAGCACGCCGGACAAAATGTTTAGCGACATTTAGTCCGTCTCAACGTTCTGAGTTCAAATGTCGCCGGGGCCGACTTTGTCTTTCATCCTTCCGGGGTCGATAAAGTGAGTACCAGTACGAATTGGGGTCGATGCAATCAACTACTCCCCTCTCCCCAAATTTCAGGCCTTCGTGTCTAGTTTAGAAAGGATTATTATTATTATTGCCTTTCATCCTTCCGAGGTCGATAAAGTGAGAACCAGTTACGAACTGGGATCGAAGAAATCGACTACTCCCCTCCGCCATAATAATATTGTTAGACGAAGATCAGCAGCCATACAACAATTACAACAACAAGTTTGACATCAGCAAGAATGAAAAGTAGAATAGCAAGACGACTTCAGAAGCTAAAACGTAGAAAGAGAAAGATTGGCTAAGAAATTTGCGAATGAAAATGAAGATGATGTCATGACTCAACTTTTAACGAAATATAAAAGTATTTCTTTAAGAACAGTTCCATAAAAGACCTGACATTTCTTGCGATTTCCCATAATTCTATTACAGTCTGTTGCATCACTTCTCTTGCGAGACGTAATTAGTTCATTCCTTCTTTCTCCTTTTCCTTTCTATCTATTTCCTCTTGTTATTGTTTTCATTGCTGTTTCCCTAGTGGTGAGTGTATGAAGCCGTATTACAGTGATTTCCCTGGGGGTAACTTTCCGAAACATTTCCTCCCTTGAAACACTGCCAAATTAAGAAGATAAATGCTCTACTCTTCAACACGGAAAAACCTCGAGGAAATGCGAATTTACATAATCGATATTTGAACCCGGTAAGAATGTTTTGCGATATATTATTTATAGCCTCTATCTCGAGAGAATAGAGAGATGAGTTAGCGAGTTGAGAGAAGCAGTAGATTGTTTGATGACTAATTAAATATAACTATCTGGGTTCAAACCCCATCGGAGACAGAGACACAGAGAGTGGGTTATTCATTTTTATATTCGCTAACCCATGGGGGATTATGTACTAGTAATACACAGTGCTAAATATATTCCAATAACCTATGGTCAATAAATTCAAATGTACTCATTCTGAGTTCAAATCACGTAGGGGAGAGGGAAACAGAGAAAGGAGTATTCGAGTTTGTGATTCGCAACTCTAATGTACATTAACTATGTACCAGCAATTCATTGGGGTCATTATGTTCAAATATACGCTATTACGAAGCTTCCTCATTATATACAAAGTACAAGGCGGCGAGCTGGCAGAATCGATAGCGCACCGGGCAAAATGCTTAGCGCTATTTAGTCCGTCTCTACGTTCTGAGTTCAAATGCCGCCGGGGTCGAATTTGCCTTTCATCCTTCCGGGGTCGATAAAATAAGTTCCAGTTTAAAACCGGGGTCGATGTAATCGATTACACCCATCCCCCGAAATGGCTGGCCTTGTGACTAAATCAAAAACCATTATTATTATTATTATATAAAAGCGGCGATCTGGCAGAGTCGTTAGTATGCCGGGTAAAATGCTTAGCGGCATTATTTCCGACTTTACGTTTTGATTTCAAATGCCGCCGGGGTCGACTATGACTTTCATCCTTCCGTGGTCGATAAAGTGAGTACTAGGTACGAATTGAGGTGATTTCAGGTATTCGTGCCTAGTATAGAATGGATCATTTTTATTATGAAGATGTCGCACAGTACCAAATATTGTGATGTTGTGGATTATATAGAGTGTACCGGTGTGTTCATACTGTCTCTCATGTCACAATAAGGACATCAGACAGACAGTACTTTACGCAGCATGTGTGCAGTTCCAAGTAACGCCGATGTTTGCAATACACCAAGATTGGAGGATATTTCTAACTTGTCCAGATATTTCTAAAGTTCGGTGGTATTGAACCAAATGCTCCAACGACAACGGGGACAACATTTATGCTTGACTCTTGCAGCTGCCCCATCTTGGCGATCTCAAGTTTCAGCTCTCCATATTTATCGAGCTTTTCTCTTTCTTTCATGGTGATATTTTAGTCTCCTGGCACTGCTACGGCGATTATTAGGCACTTTTTTTTGTCCCTCCTAAAATTTGCTATATCTGGTCTTCGGTGCTCTAGCACCTTGTCAGTATGGAGGTCAAATATATACCTTCTGTGGTGTATATTGGTACCAAGCGGCCGTTACCTCATATCCATACTTCCACCATAATAGCCAGTGCAGGTTTTGAGCTACCTTGTCGTGTCTGCGCTTGTACTGCCTCTGTGCAAGACATTCATAAGCAATTAACAATGTGAGTCACGCTTTCGTCATTGTTTCCACACATTCTGCGGAGATTCGTTGTACTGGTGTGGTAAATATCTCTTTTCACTGGGTTGGTATTCAATGCCTACACCTGGGCAGCGATGATTAGACTTTCATTTGTCTTCTTCAGGTCACCTTTGCTGAGCCACCTCAATGATGCTTCCTTTTCATTTAAGTGTTTAGTTTCACGGTGGAACTGACCATGTAATTCCATGCGGAGTTGTGTTTCTTCTCTCTCATTGGCTATTCGTGAACGTAATTCATTAGCACTCTCAACTCCATTGTTTCTAGCTCCTTCTACATTAGCAGCATACAGTAGCAGGCCTTGCTCGCCTTACCAATTACTCTAGCAAGCTTCGTCTTTCACTGTCGATGCACTCCCGTACGCTAATCAGACAACGTCCACCGTTACACCTCTTCCTGTACAGCCTAAGCACGTTCGCCTTAGGGTGGAGAGCACCATACATTGTCATCGTATTTCGGGTAGTGCGATCAAGTTTGTCAATCTCCGCCTGCGTCCATTTCAGGATGGGCGGGATATAGCGGACTACAGCAACAGCCCATATTTTGATGGTGATCGCAAGCTTACTTGCATTGAGTCTTGATTTCAGGAGAAGTTTGAGGCGCTTCAAATATGTAGTGGTGACCCTGTCTTTCATTTCTCTGTGTAAGATTATTGTTGTTGTTGTTTAACATTTGGTAGTTTCAGGCAAATTCCTATTGCATCAACTGCTACACCTCCGTGTTGCTGGGTTGTGTGCAGCATTGTGTGTTTTTGTTGTTGTTGTTGAGGGAGTGCAAAGTATTCCTTGTGTTGTATTGCATCAGTTTGTTTTTGTTATGGGGTCTTGTGGCAGCATTTTGTTGTATTAGTGTTTGTATTGCGAGTTGTGTTCTTCGTTTGGGTTTCCGGTTTGTATTGGATATTTACTGTATAGAGTGTGCCTTGTGTTTGTTGATTATTTTTTTGGGGTTGTATTAATGAATTGAGAGTATTTTGCGTAGGATAGGGCTGTTGCCAACGAGGGCCATTTTGGAGATAGTGTGTAGTGTTGGTTGTCCAGGTATAACTTCTACATTTGTTTGCATATGTTTTTTTTTCTCATACCCAATGCTCCAATTATTTTTAGTATTGTTTTCATCTTTATGTCCCACATCTTGAATACTTCAATTTCGAGGTCTTTGTACTTTGACAATTTCTCCTCTTGTTTTATTGGGAATGCAATGTCTATGTGTAAGCAGGTGATTTTTTTCAAATTCTCGATTATTATGTCTGGGCCTTTGGTTTATATTTCATTGCTTGTTTGAACCTGCATATCCCAGATTATTGTGGCTTGGTCGTTGTATATGTATTATGTTTGGCACGTGTTTTTACCATTTCATCTGAGTTGTTATGTTGTACTGTTGGTATATTGTCCAGTGGATATCAATACTTACTCGGTCATGTTTCTATATATATTCAAATTTGGCAAGGATCGGGCAGTCAGAGATGTTGTGGTCAACTATCTCACTGTTCTGGTTGCACATTCTGCATTTGATCTTAAAAGCATGTTTTCATTATTTTGCTTGTATAATTGTTTGTGTTCAGGCATTGGTCTTGTGCAGCTAGAATCAGTCCTTCCGATCCAGAGTTCTTGAACCATAGTTGGCCTTCACTCAGGCTCACCTCCTTTCCATCGAGCATTGCAAGGTATTGACTGAGGTTATCATGCGATATATTTTTCTCACACACAAGCGCGCGTATGCGCACACAAACACACACATACACACACACACACACACCCACACACACGCACAAGTCACCAAAATGTCACACAAACACACACACATATATACACAC
>JAOPUL010006720.1:7546222-7556757 GCA_027564515.1 Octopus rubescens | reverse complement strand
ATTATTATTATTATTATTATTATCATCATCATCATCATCATCATCATCATCATCATCATCATCATCATCATCATTATCATCGTTATCATCATCATCATCATCATTATTATTATTAATATTAAAAGCTATCATATGCTCATTTTAATTACCAGGGATAATATCTGGAGTTTTGATAACAATAGTCTCCTGAAAGTTCAAGTATCTTCCTTAATATTCTTGCAAAATAAAGAATGGCACTTTTTCCGCAGGTACTCAATACGTATCCCAATTCCAATATCCTTCAGATTCTTATTAAACAGCATTGACGGTGTTGCACTGATTGTACTAATTGCCACATGAACAATTTTCAACTTTATGTTCCACAGTCTTTTCATCACTTTGGCTAGATTGTTCTCATATTTCTCAATTTCCTCAATTATTGTGTGTGTGTGTGTGTGTGTGTGTGTGTGTGTGTGCGTGTGCGTGTGTGCGTGTGTGCGTGTGTGTGTGTGTGTGCACTCAGAAAACTGCTCTATTGGGGACGCGAGGATTTTGAGATAAGCACTTGGATGTTAAGTATCATGGAATGTGACCCTGTGAGATCCTTGACAACTGGTTTTGTTCGCTCTTACAGAATTAGCCGTAGTAATTGAAATCCAGAACTCTTAGAAGTGAAATGATAATAATAATAATAATAATAATAATAATAATAATAGTAATAATAGTAATAGAAAAAGAAGAAGAAGAAGAAGAAGAGAGCAAATTTGAAGTAGCAGAAAATATGGAGAAAATGGTAAATGAATGTATGAAGCACATTGGAATACTGAATTAATTGGAGGAAAACAGAGACTAGGAAAAGTGAACGTCAGTCATGGAATATTTCAAGGTGATAGCCTATCCCCATTGTTATTTGTATTGGCCATGATACCGCTCAGTTTGATAATACGAAAAATTAGAATAGCTTACGATTTGGGAAAAGGATATGGTCAAATAAACCAACTCCTTTTTATGGATGGTATAAAGCTTTATGCGAAAAATGAGAAACAGCTTGAAAGCCTTATGCATACTGTTCGCATTTTCTCAAATGATGTAGGTATGGAGTTGGGGATCGAGTGCGCTAATTTGAAAATGAAACGAGGAATATTTGAAGGAAGCCATAGAAATAGAAATTACAGATGGGCAAACAACAAAAGCGGTCGAGAAAGAAAAATGATACAAGTACTTGAGGATACTGGAAGCAGATGAAATAAAACATGAAGAAATGAAACAAATTACCAGTAGAAAGTATACAAGGAGAGTGAGAATATTGTCAAAGCTGAATCCAAGGAATGTCATTGAAGCAATAAATACAAGAGCAGTACCCTTAAACATGCGCACAAACACACACAGACATACACATTTCAAAACTCCACAACTCCACAAACAACAAAAACATTCGATATGGAATTTTCATTAGATATGCAAGCAAGTACAATATTATCCTATTTTTATAATATTTTTTTACCAGCCTAAAAACTACTGTATGTATTCCAACACGTTAAATAGGATTATTTTTTTATTATCCACACACGCTGGCCAACGCATGCGCAGAAACACTCACAGACACATACATTTCAAATGAAACTCATCCTAAAACTGACATAGCATTAACACATGTAGAACAATTAAGCAACGAAGAACAACAAACATTGAAAGAGATCATAGAAATTGCAAAGAAGAGAGAGTTTTCAGAAAATAAGAACTTTAAGAAGACTGTCATAGGAAGAATGAAATCAATAATGGATAGAGTAAATAAGATAATCGATCATGTAGTGTTAACGAATGTTTCAGATATCAATGATCTTATGAAAGCAGTCAGTACATACGCAGCAAAGGTGATTGGAATGAAAGATACAAAAATACGAGAAATGATGAACTATGGTGGGAAAGAAGAATCCAAGACTCAATGAAATTTCCTCAGAAAATATATCAACTTGTTGGAGAGATAAAAAATAACCAGCTGACTTCAACAGGAACGTGCAGAGAACTGGATTACAAGTACCAAATCAAGGAAAAGGTATTAGATAGAGTTTTGGAAGAGTTAAAACAGAGACTGGTGGCTAAAACAGCCAAAGGCAAGAAGTACGAACAACGAGTGAAGCGGTTCAGGCAGAATAGACTTTTCCTGGTAGACCAAAAGAAGCTATACCAGAAACCAAATGGCCAAAACCGACAAGAAGATGTAATCCCAAATGCAGAGGAAAGTAAGTGATTTTGGTGTAATTTATGGAGTAGTAGAAAGACACATAAGATGGATGCAGATTGGCTTAGGGAATTCAAACAAGAGTCAATAGGTATGGTCCAAGAAGAGGTTAGGATATTGGTAAAGAGGATCAGGACGTAGTGCCGCAAAATCCCTAATTGGAAGGCTCCTGGACCCGATGGAGTTCAAGGGTACTGGATCAAGAAATTTACAACATTACATGGACAGATCGCAGCTGAGTTTAATAAAATCTTACACAACACAATGTCATTGCCATCATGGATGATACTTGGACAGACAGTGCTTTGCCTGAAGGGTGCAGCAAAGGGGAGTGATGTGGACAATTTCCGGCCTATTTCCTGTCTTCCAATTCTTTGGAAGTTAAACACTAGGATGTTGTCGGAAACCATATATTCCTTCTTGGAAAATGAAAACAACCTTCCAGAAGAACAAAACGAGTGCAAACGAAGAAGTGGAGGCACGAAGAATCAACTCTTGATTGATAAAGGCATCCTCAGAGATTGCAGAAGGAGACATACCAACCTCTCAATGGCATGGATTGACTACCGAAGGGCATATGACCTCATTCCTCATTCATGTATATTAGAGTGCCTGGCCCTTTTTGGAGTAGCCAAAAATATAAGAGAATATATACAGCAGAGCATGGAAAATTGGAAAGTTGAAATAACGTCATGTGGTAAAACGCTGGGAGAGGACCCAATCATGAGGGGGATTTTTCAGGGAGATAGCCTATCACCACTTCTTTTTGTCATGTGTATGATTCCATTGTCTATTCTACTGAGAAAGACTGACCTTGGTTATGTGTGGGGACGATGAAGCCTTAAAACCAACCATTTGCTATTCATGGGCGACTTGAAGTTGTTTGTAAAGAACCAGGTGCATGTAGAATACAACACACAGAAATGAAGGAGAACATTAGGAGAGAATACTAAAGAACAGTTAGAGTAATATAATACTGAACTCAATGCTAAAAATAAGATAATAGAGATAAACACGCTAGCCATACCAGTTATAAATTACAGTTTCAACATAATAAACTGGAAGATAAATGAATTGAGAAATTTAGCTAGAAAATCAGAAAGTATTAACAACATACCGAAGTCACCACCCCAAAGCAGATATAGACAGAATATATCTACCCCAGTGTGAAGGAGGCCGCGGCCCGACACAGGTAGATAACTACTATACAATAACAACAGTAGGACTAGAAAAGTACTGAGGCTCACGTCTTCTCTGTCAAGTCTTGCAGGGTATTGGACATGGAGTGATTTTTTCCTTCCATTTTTTCTTTAGTATGTTTTGTCGTTCTGTTTTTATGTAGATTTTTGTCTCTTTCACCATTTCTGCTATGTTGTCAGTCATCTGAGATCATTGTATCAGTGTAGTTTGTTTCTGTTTTGTATTTTGTCGCCTCCTACAAAATCTTGTAATTACCATTCGACATGCCAACCTCGGGCTCGTCTTCATAGTAATTTCCATCACTTCAAATCTACAAACTACTTTAACATCCCATTGCACTCTTTATAGAAACAGTCTTGCCTGAGTTTATAAACGTTTTGTGCCAGCTTACCGAACTCGCTTAGAAGAAAGTGAATATTTTTGTCTAGTTTTCCACATATGTTTCATTTGCTGTCTGAATGACTTTTATCAATGTTTGTCAGATTTGTTGTAATGGATTTTCCCTAAGCAGCTATCATTAGCGATTCAGTTTCTTGTTTCAGGTTACCGCATCTTTATTGTATCCCATCAACCTCAATTTGTTGCATCCAAGCGCAAGTACTGCTCATCTGACGGGCTTTCACTCAGCTTCCATCCATTTTATTTCAAGAAGTAGGCCCATGACTAAGGTAGAATACATTTGCGCAACATGCTACGCAATGGGATCGAATACGGATGTATGTGTTTGCGAAACCAACCTCTTAACTACTACACAGTCGTACTTGCTATAAATGTTTCTTCCAGTACATGCATCATTAGAAGAGAAGACAGCTTCTCGTTCAAAAGTAACGAAAAAAGAATTAAATCTCTGTTGCACAACATTTCGAGACAGTTAGATTGACTACTAAATATAACTATTCAAGCAGTAAATCTTGACTTCAATTGGTTAGCAATGTAAAATCTTCAGATACCCGTTGTCCCAAAACGTCTCCAAGATGCTACAATATTGAACATAAATCTTGTTTAGCAGAAGATAAATGAAAATGGCAAGACGACACAATGTGTGTAATGTCTACTTATTTCCAGCGGGATTTATTTAAACACAAGAACACAAACATTAGGTTTACGTAGACTGAAAAGCTAAAAATATCTTTTCAAAGTATTCTTACTTGAAAACTGCACAACGCGGATACAAGAACATTTTCTGATCACTATAGACATGATATTAAAATAGGGGAACCACACAACATTTGAAACAATATTTGAAACCGTGTTTTCCATTTGATACAACGCACCATGGTGTGAAAAGTTACCAGCGATCGTTTAAACCCAATAAGACTTCCGACCTTGTTAAGACATCCGACAATGTTCTGTTCATATCGTTCCAATGACGACGCGCTGCAGAGATAGCCATAAACTCAACAAATTCTTCACTCTCTCTCTCTCTCTCTCTCTCTCTCCCTTCTCTCTCTCTCTCTCCCTTCTCTCTCTCTCTTACTGCAGGGATATACGCCGATTTAAGGAAACTCACTACAGGTCCCAAAAAGGTCAACCGTTCTGAGTCTGCAACGAGTCCCAACGAGAATCTCAAAGGTAATGGAGCCATCCATTAACAACGGCGCTTTCCAAAAAGTGGAATCTATCTCACTCTCTATCTCTCCCTCTCTCACCACTTTTTCTCTCCCTCTCTTTCCCCTTTTTCTCTCTCTCTCTCTCACTCGCTCTTGCGTCCTTTAAAACAATGATACAGCTGCAAACCACTTAGAAATACGCTGCTCAGTAACAGTGGTAAGGTGGTAAGGATAAACATATAAGAATACAACTTTTGGACGTAATAATCATATATTTTTGTATTTAGAATTTGGAAAGTCAACAGAAGAGAGAGGAACACGGAACTCTGATTCGTTAGTATGGTTATCAGAATCCGTAGGACTGTGCGTCTTTTATCGAAAGTACTGGTTATATTACATATATTACATCGGGACAATGATGAAATATTTCTTTTGAAACGCTACGACAAAATAGACAACAAAAGTCATATTTAAAATCATACAAGCTGCTAAATTCTGAATACAGATATCAATATTCACATTTTGATGATAGTGAATTCGACGCAAAACAATGACTGATTCCTTCAATGTAATTGCTTACTTGGAATAAATAAGAAAAACGCCATGCCCGGAGTGGTGAAATAAGAAAGGAAAATTAATAGTTAGATGTATACTCGTACAGTTTCTGATAATCAAACCAGATTCTCATATTCGACGCCCCTCTCTGTTTGACGACCTTACATCACTCTACTAAATGCAAAACTACTTTTGCCGTAAAAAAATACTTTATACGGAGGATCATATGCGTTCAGTAGATTATTATGAAAAGCAGACGACACGATAACCAGTGACGTAAGATAGATTAGTGGAAGAAAAATCCAAAAGAAGACTGAAACTCATATAAAGGCGGTGAAGCGGAAGAATGGTTAGAGAGTCGGACAAAATGTCATGTCGTATTTGTTTCAGCTCTTTACATTCTGAGATCACATTCCATCAACTTCCACTTCAACTTTCAACCTCCCGAGATCGTTAAATTAAAGAACTAATCAAGAACTGGGGTCGATGAAATCTACTTAACCTTCCCAATAAATTTGTGGCCTTGTCTTTATATTAGAAAAATTGTTATTGCTGATGTTATTGCTATGATAGGATGGTAGAATAAGGCGGTGGGGTTCGTTTTGGTTGCTGTCACAGTTTTCTATTTTTTTAATTTTGTTTCAATTGTTTTCACATCTGGTGTACTGATGTAGTTTTGTATGCTAATTATGGAAATGAAATTAATTTTTGCCATAAATTTATAAATGAAAAGTTAATAGCTTTTAAATTTTGCAAATTTGGGGTAATTTTAGCCAATCGAAAGCCAGACACACTGATGCCTGTTTCCATAGTAACAAGCCAAGCTGTAGACTGCTCCCGAAAAGGAGGCAACGAGTGTGTGCCTGTCAAAAAAGATATATGGTTGGGAGGTGGCACTCCTCCTCTTAGGACTGTACTGCTTTTTTTTCCGTTGCTCATGAATCAACGAATTGACTTCAGTCCAGTTTTGTGTTGAAGAACTGAGGATGAGCCACTGCACAGGTGTTGATTACAACAGCTATGTTCGTGAAATATGTGTGGAGGACCTGCTCTACAAGACAGTTCAGATAGGCGGTCCTGGGAAGATTGAGATAAATGAAAGGTTTTCAGAGGAGTGTGTCGCGAGACCATACATGTTTTTCTTTATGCGGTGCCATGTCGGAATCACGACACACTAGAAGAATACATACGTCGGTCGGTTCTTCCGGGAACCACAATTTCCAGTGACTTGTGGAGGGCCTAAATTCACATTCCTGAAATTGATGGTTATAATTTTTGACATAGAACAGAGAACCACAACTTTGAGTTTATTAATTCGAAAGATGGTACCCACACGCAACAAGTGGGAAAAGGTACATGGCACCGTGTAAAATGAGGGGATAAATGACGCCGTGGGACCCAACGTTCTATGGTTGACTCCTATCTCTGCGAGTTTATGTGGTGCAGGACATACGAAAATTGTAATTTGTTTGAGGAAAAACTCCTAAAGTGTATCTCAAACTTTCGGTTTTGAATTTCGTTACAAAAATTGATAAATTCTTTACATGAACTGAACTATTACTACAGTAGTATAACGTTCAGTTTGTTTGTTCTTTGTTTTGTTTTTTGTTATTCCTCCCCCCCACAAAAAAAAAAATTTATTCAGGAATTTTTCTTTTTAAATATTTTACGTGCTTGTTACACCGTTTCACATTAAAACTTATTAAAACTTCAAAACCTTTTACAATTTTCGTCGTCGTCGATTTTGTGATAGACAGGTATAATGGAGAAAATGCCAGCTTACAAATCCTCTTTTCTGATTGAGTAAAAATTATCAAATTTTAAACCTCTGTAACATTTTTCTAAAGTTTTTTTCTGGAACGAGTAAATAACAAAACCATATTCAACTTAAAAGATTACGTCAATATACCAAATTTGAAAATTCTCATTTAATTTTAAAATTTCAAAAACTGCGACAGCAACAGAAAATATCCGGCCATGGTCTGGCAGAATTGTTAGCACGCCAGAGAGAATACTTAGCAACATTTCGTTTGTCTTTATGTTCTTAGTTCAAATTTCGTCGAGATCGATTTTGCCTTTCATCCTTTCGGGGTCGATAAAATAAGTACCAACTGAGCACTGGGGTAGATGTAATCAACTAGCCTCCACCCGCCAAATAATTTCAGGTCGTGTAGCTATAGTAGAAAGAATTATAGGATGATGGATTGCCAAAATCTTGACAGCATCATACAAAATATTCAGAATGTAAAGAATCAGTATTTGTTCTGATTCGACGTTCTGAGTTCAAATCCCGTCGAGGTTTACTTTGCCTTTCATCTTTACGGGATCGATAAAGTTGTGTACCAGTCAAGTACTGGGTTGGTGTAATCCACTAACCTGTCTCAAAACTACTGGCTTCGTGCCTAAAACAGACACAAATTAGAAGCAGCGAGTTGGCAGAATCACTAGAGCGTCGGTATTTTTTCTGACTCTTTACTCTTTGGTTTGAAATCCCGCCGATGTCAACTTTATCTTTCATCCTTTCGAATCGGATAAAATAAAGAATCGGTCAAGTACTAGGGTTGTTGGTATCTTCTAACCCACCACACCTAAAATTGATGGCCATGTGCCAACATTTGAAAGAATTATTATTAATCTATTTTTATTATTAATGTTTAGAGAAATACCTCAAGTTTTCTCTTTTCAAACAACGATTATGTTCATCTTTGAAAACATGCAAAACATAAGAGGTTAACAAGGATGTTCAAGGGAAAACATACGTAGAATTCTTCTTCTATTTTAACAATGTTATACACACAATGTTAACGAAGATGTTCAGGGTTAATAAAGGGATACGGTGAACCAATTTGCTCAAGATTAACAAAGCTTCAAAATATTTATAGATCTTTGCATTGCCATAATGTGGAACGTGTCTGTGTTTATCGTTAGCGGTAATTTGTCGAATAGTTATGAACCTCTCCAGCTATATCAATTACAAATAGGAAGGTTAACGCATTCCTTAACTGCCGTAATGTTTTTAATTAAACAGTTAGACCGCTCTCATTACTCAGCTTTTAGGCATTTGGTATGGCTACGTCCTTATTTAAGTTAATACGCTGTTGTTATTTTTGTATGTTGAAATTATCAAGTACTGTATAGTGGTCTATATGTCTGCTAAAATTCCGTAACATTTACATATTGTTATTTTCTGAGACAGGTGGCATGCTCGTATTTATTCTTATTTATATTCATTTATTTATACATAAACATCTACATTAACTTGGGTAATTTATCTGTGTTTGTTCACCAATGTTTAATATGTCTTAATATACTTAGTAACGAATGCAGCAAGTAGGCAGAATCGTTAAGATTGCAAAGACAGCATTCGGTCCATTTTTACATTCTGAGTTCAAATTCCGGCGAGGTCGACTTTGCCTTTCATCCTTTCGGGGTCGATAAAATATGTACCAGTAGAGTAATGGGATTTATGTAATCAGCTTACTACCTCCTTCGAAATTGCTAGTCTTGTGCCAAAATTTGAAATCAATATACTGGGTAACGTTTCTGCTATACCTGTTTCTATATGACAGTGAACACATGCAAATGTTTTCTACTCAAAAGTACTGAAAGACGAAAACGGAAAAGCAGTAAGAGCAGAGGCTGTTACTTCTGGCTTAACACTTGGCGCGGCTCTAAAACCTCGAAAGTGATCCCTTTATCTTCGGATTCAGTAGTGCCAATAAATCCTCTTATAAAGAGGAGATTGAAAGTGATCAGGTGTAAAGATCTGCTAGAGACAGCCTAAGAGCCAAGAAAAGAAACAAAAATACGAAGTATAACCATATACTCAAACATAAGACAAACAAAATGTGTAAGGAGGAGCCCATTCCAACTCCATATCCTTTAGCTGGATAGGACAGGCAGTCTTGTTCTATGCTGTGGCCATAGCGAAAGAGGTTGTGTGGTGAACCTGACTGGAAGAGCTGAAGGCAGGCACCTTCCTTTTTGGCCAAGCCTTCATCAACTTTTTTAAGTTTCACTTCTAAAGGAAAGTCTGGGTGGAGTGAAAAGTGCTGCCTTCTAGCAAATTTCTTGAAAGGTGGATGGGAGTTGCAAGAATGGTCCTAGTATACAACTGTAGATTGAAGGAGGATTGTAGGGAGAGGGAATTTTCCCGGGGGTCAGGGTGATATTTGGGTTTCCACTAGCAGCCCTCGGAAGTCCTCCCTTTTGAGGAACTATTTATTGCTTTGTTGAATTTTTTGTTTCTTTATGTGATTTTACTGTTTTTATATAAGCCTACATAGCATTGTATTGTGGCCTGTACCATCTTCGATATTTTTGTAAACTCTTAGGGGTTCTTTTTTCCTCTGTCTAGTGGCTATGGCGAAGGCGGAAGTGTGGTGGACGAGATTGAAAGGACTGAAGACAGTTACCTTCCTCTTCGGCCAAGCCCTTATCGACTTTTTCAAGTTCCGCTTGAAAAGGAAAGTGAAGATGGAGAAGGAAGTACATCCCCCCACCCCAGTTATTTTGTTGAAAGGTGGGTGAATGTGGCGAGGATTGCCTGTGTGAATGAGCCTACCCTGAATTATCGCTTCTAAACTGGAGGAGTTGAGAAGGAGAGAGGCACCCACTGAGGTGCGCCAAGCAGTCGGGGTAACCAGGATGTGTGGGTTTCTCGGTTGTCCCTTAAAGAGACTCTTCCTCTTTTGGGGAATGTTATTGTTTAATTGTGTTATTAATTGTTATTGTTATTTTATTTGTACACGATAGTGTATCACACCCAGTTGTCCCTTGTGTTGTATTGTCCCGATTTGCTTTGTGTTCTGCCCGTGTGGCCAATAAAGAAAATATTATTATTATTATTATTTACAATGTAACCCTAACATCTACAGCTCTACCATATCAGGGAAATCTAACAAAGAAGTGTATAAGCTATAAAACAAAATAGAATTTATACATACATACATACATACATACATACATACATACATACATACATACATACATACATACATACATACATA
>JAOPUL010006720.1:6222284-6234818 GCA_027564515.1 Octopus rubescens | reverse complement strand
ATATATATATATATACGACGGGCTTCTTTCAGTTTCCGTCTACCAAATCCACTCACAAGGCTTTGGTCGGCCCAAGGATATAGTACAAGACACTTGCCCAAGGTGTCATGCAGTGAGACTGAACCCAGAACCATGTGGTTGGGAAGCAATCTTCTTACCACACAGACACGCCTATATATATATATACACACACGAATGGCTGATCCCTTTTCTTCGCAATCATGACCTCCTGGGTTATTTTCTAAAAGTCTTATGTTCCACATTTATGTTATGATCACTGACACTTCTTTGTATCTTTTAAAGTCAATAACTGGTCAATTCTTATCGACTTTTAAGGTGTCTATTGTACATTTCCATCTTTCTGTTTCTTTTTTCGCCCTCATTCGAACCCACTACTGTAACAGCTTCTTTTTTTTTTTAATTCATCGATTCGTAAACAAAGTTTTCAACTCGATATCTAGAACGAATACTACAAAGTATTAATCAATCTAGCGCTCTCTTTATTGTCAATTCGCCACCAACGAGATAACAAAAATAATAACAGTAATAATTATTACGTTTTCGTGCTAAAATTTATTGTAAATTATAATTTGCAATAAATCTTAGCACGAGAGCGTTTAAACATCTAAAGAATGGTAACTCTAAACAATACTTTATTTTCTGCATGGGACACAACTGAACATTGTATAAGATAGCGTAAAATAGTGTGTAATTGCATAGCGGGATTTCTTTATTCTAACACCATATTTTGAAAGAATACAGTAGTATATTCAAAGGCGTTATTATAATTTCTGTATTATATAAGGCAAAATGAACAGTTGTAGCAATTAACGAATGAAAGATATATTGCCATCTGCGGAGTTTTTCCCCTTGTTCCGAAAAACGTACGAGAGTGCACGCGTGTGTGTGATCATCAGACGATCGATTTGGAGAAATAGAGAAGCGCTTTACAAATAATTGATGACATTAAGTTGCGTAAAAATTCCTGGATAATATCAATTATTGCTGATTATAATTTTCATGCCTCAGGATAACATTTCATTAGATTTGTTCCAATTAATTACTGATCATATAGTCTTATAGTCTGAGATACGTGTGTCTTCGCTTTACTCTCCGCACACCCGCCTACTCTGTCTAATTGACTTCTCTGCCCTTCATACTGTTGTTTAATCATCTAATTCACGGACTGAAATCATGGGAGGGCGATGGATAGTTCTGTTGTTTAATTTCCCTTCATCTCCACACTATTTCTGGGGTTTTTTACTGGTATTTCTTTGGCTTACTGGAGTGGCTTCAATTCCAACCACACCTCTACCCTGATGTATAACAATCGAATAACATGCAGACGCGGTTTTAACAAATACCCGACATCCTGATCAAATGTTTTCTACTTAGGTAGATAGAATGGGTGGAATTTAGTAGAACGAAACCTGTATACAATCCATGGATTAAACTGAATATTTATAGAAAACTTTTAAAAAAAACAGCAAGGCATGGGTAATAATTGAGAAAAAGAAAGTAAAGATAGTCTGCTTCTATTGATAGATATATAAAGAATTTCAACATCACTGCTGCAGCAACAGAATTCAAATTCACAATATGCAAAGTCAAAACTCTAAATATTTCGTATCAAATCAACATTTCTTTGACACAACAAAAGCTATACAGAAACCAGTTATAGATTACCAATTAATTACGAGTTATAATTTAAACATCTGCAATACTGGATATGTATGTATAATAATAGTAGGTGAGTGTAAATATAGCAATAAAACAGTGGATATGTGTAATAATATAATAGGTGAGTAGAGGAAGGCTTACAACTGAAAATATAAATGTACTTTATAACCGACAAGAAATTCCACTGGCTGCAAATTCATTTATGTTGGATTTTGGTTCAAATTCAATGCCACCACCCACACCATCAGGATTGATAAGCACAACTAGAAACAATTCACTTTATATTTGCTTTTTTTTTGAGCTTTTTTTTGATGTTTCATTTTGCATCCCTGACCAAAGTTAAAAAATGAAGCACCAAAACAAATGGCGAGTGTGAAACTGTTTTGCACTAAAACCATAATAGTTTAAGTTCAAATTCTAAGATCAGTTAATAAAATAAGTATTTGGACTGATTCAGTGGAGTACCCCAACTTCCTTACCAATTCTTGATGGAGTTCAATGTAACGCTTTAAATTCAACTTGATTTGGAATTAAATCCTTCAAATGGACTATCTGTTCTTGGGTGAAACACTTAATCCTTTCCTCAAGTTTAACACCAGCCCCCGACCTTCATATAGCATTGCCAGGGTTGATTCCACACTGTTGCATTAGTCTAAGGTCAACCCACAAATAATGATTCTCAGAAGCCCTGCAAAGAGATCAACAGTGTTGCTCTTTCTCTTTAAAAGCCATAACAATTAGATTAAGTATTAAAATAGATTATGTTTTAGCTGATGTCAACTTGGCTTTCCATACCATTGGTGACAGAGTCTATAATACAGATAAATCTGATTTGTGTGTTATCAAAATTACTTTTAGCATTATGATACATATTCGATGCAAAAAGTAGATGGTGGATAAATTGCTTTGTACCTTGGTTTTTAAAATAGATACACCCAATCCCAGTGTTGTTACAAGAGGTAAATACAAAGGCTGGCATCTGACCAGAAAACATGAAAACGGCCCTAAACAACCAATACCCCCACCAAATGTAACAAGTCAGTTATAAGTCATAACTAAAATCAATAGTACATACATCGGTTAAACTACTTCAAAACATGCTAACCTTTCATTTGGTTCCTTATTCTAGTCTTTAAGGGGAGCGAAATGAGAGAATGTTGGGTTAAATACTGCTTTGAAATATTTTAGTCGTGTCCAGTCTTTACATTTAGAATTTAAACACAACCAAAGTTGATTTTTGATTTTAATCCCTCGCTGGTGAATATTCTATTGATCATAATTACTACTCAAGAACTGGGATCAATTTGACCATTCCCAAAATGTGCAGCTTTGTGCTAAAGATAGAAAATGTGCCAAAGCTATGAGGAAGAGGGAGGGGGCAAGAACTGAGCAGCAACAATTAAATGCATTGATTAGTTTCATCTGTTTATTCTCCCACATAAGTCTGTTACTTATAGCAGAAGAAACTTGCCCAAGGTGTCACACAGTGTCTGCATGGTACCTTGGGCAAGTGTCTTCTGGTATGTGTGTGAGTGAAAGTGATTGTGTCTCATTGGATAGATAAGAGACAAAAACTCTTATTCACTCGGCCAAAATTAAATGTTAAGAAAGATGTGAATTCCAAACTGAAAATAAAATTAAAAAATGAAAACAGAATTTTGTTTGTCTTTATGTCATTTTAACATATTGCCCTTTTTTTTGTATTTTATTACAGATTATTGAAGTGGTTAAATTAGAACAAATAGCAGAGTCATTAAAACAAAATATTACATAAACCTCAGACACACCATAATGACTGAGGAAGTCATTTTGAAGAAAAATATTTATTTTTCTTTATTCCATACATACAAATAAAAAAGAAGAAATAAATATTTCCATAATTTTTTTAATTTCAGTCTTACTAATTTTTTTAATTTCAGTCTTACTAATTTCAAAAAAAATAATTTTTTTTGTATTTATAAAAAAAAAAAAAATTAAATCAAATGAAAACCTTCAATCCCCCAAAATGATGTGTGGCTGATTTCTTCCACTCATTTTTAATAAAAATCATAATTCTGAGCCATCATTAATCCATCCCAAAAGTGCAGCAGTGAACACCAAAGTAGTTGTTTTTTTTGTTTTTTCAAGAGATATTCAGAATTTTTGAGGATTTATTTTATCAATCAGTGGCCACAAAATAAAGTGTCATTCTACCCAAATGGTCCCTCAAATTAGACAAATAAAATGTAATACTAACATATTAACAAAACCACTACAAGACGATATGCAACATTGAATACCTCAAAACAACCTACATTTTATTCTTTGTCTTCTTTTAACAGAATAGAAAAACCATAATGAATAAAAGCTTAACAAAACAGGAAAGAATAATGGTTAATATTTCCGTGCTGGTTTAAGTGGAATTGGTTGCTGTGTTCTGGAGCAGATATTTTAGGGTTGTACTCTCTCATTAGCAATATAGAGGCTGGAGACTTGCTTCTTTTCTCTAAAATCCTCAGTTTTGGTATTGTGTGTTTGAGTAGAAAGCATTATTAATCAAAATTTTTAAAATAAAATAAATGAACCCACATCATATAGTTAATGACATAAATAATGATATCCAGCTGCTAAAGTGCATGTTTTAAGAATACAGACCTATCCAACCCACATCCTCAACAACAAAACACAAACAATTATAGACAGATTCTTCTAATATAGAAAATAAAGAAAAACAGACAGGATTTTGAAGCAACTGCAAGAATTATTGACCAGCAAAATATAATTCAGGAATGGGTGATTAAATGGTTTTACAGTCTACAAAAGTTCATGACTTTCAACATCAGGTCAAAGAAAGATCAGAACGAATTTATTCATTATCCTTGTTTATAATTCACTCGTAATAAATTCTTTCAGAGAACAGCAGATCAAAGACCTCCAAATTAAGGAGTGAAAGGTTCCAATAAAATAATCCAATCCTTCGGAAATATCACTTGATATAATCCAGATTAAAAGTGATTTAATAAAAAAAAACATCATATCACAAATTCATTTCCCTCACATATCCACGTTTGTTCCTCCTAAACTGACATCGGTCCACTTTCAGTTATAGAAATAACAGTCCACTTTTTTTCCTTTTTAATTTTTTTTTGTTTTTAATATCATACAAACAGGTAAAAAGATGGAAAATGGGTTGAAGAATGACAGAAATATAGTGAAATGTTGGACATAATGAGTTGGTGAAATAACTAGACATCCTTTTCTTAGAATAAAATCCAAAGACAAAAAAATGGAATTTGTCCTCTAAACTGGATTTCTACCAATATTATGAACAGGAACATGTCTGGGCTCATCTTTCTAATAATCAATATCTAATGATACTGCTGTTTGATTTTCTGTAACTCTTTACATATGATTTGGTCGTTACTACTGGTTAAATATACAAATTATTGTCTAACAAATTCTTATTGTTACCAATACAATATAAAATAGTCAAACTTCTTTTATTATAATTTATGGTAATCATTGTGTGAAATTGGGGGGAGGGGGTAGTTGATTGATTCATGCCCCCAGCCCCACCCATGCTCAACTGGTATATATTTTATCGACTGAGAGGGTGAAAAGTGGAGTTGACCACAGTAGCATTATTAGAACACAGGTTTGAAAGCCAGAGGAAATGCTGTCAAGTATTACTTTTTCCAGTATGCTGACCATTCTGCCAGATCAACACCTGAATAATTTATAGTACAATAGAAGAATGTGATTATTACTATTGTAATGCAAATAAATATAGAGATGCTTCAACAGACATTTTGGTTTAAAAAGTAAAGGAGAATAAATTATTGTTAACCAAGATTTTAAGATAATTTGAATTTGCAAAAGCTATAGTTCACAAATTATTCTCAAAAGATGGAATGGTGGTAATATGGCTTCCCAAGACTTCAAAGATTGAGAAAGTAGAGAAAAGCCCAGTTCAATTTCCACACTCAACATTTTTCAGCATACACAAATACACACACGTGCATGCAATTCACACACATGTAAATGAGTGCATGTTCACACAATATTAAACTAATGATTAGCATTTAAACCGGTCATATCAGGCTCAAATATTCTACTTGTTTTATGTTCAAACTGGCCAGATGCAGTCTCTCACACATACCCTAAAACGTCATTCTAAAAATATACAATCACATCATTGAAATCTTGAAGCTGCGAGATAATGCAGGATTAATTCAAAACAATGTGAATGAATATGCATTGGATTTGACAGAATAATCTGAATACTAAAGAGTTATCATAAATTGAGTGAATAGAGAATTCTTATAGATTGGAACTGTTTCAGATTCATTGGAGATCAAGAGAGTAAATAAATAAGTAGGAATACAGATAATATATTTGTGACAATAAGAAATGAGATTTGGTCTGTGTTACACCTTTAACAGACATATTCGTTAGAGCAATCTAATTTTAATGTTGACTCACCTTATTGCACGAGCGCAGAGTTTTTCCTGAACATATTAGTGACACATGTTAGAAACAACTAGAGAATACTTATATGTTCGTTAATAACTGTTTAATTTAAGAGGTTGTAGGAGGAGGAAGGCAAGAATTTCTTCATTTTTTTTTTTTAATCTGTCACCTCTGAATAGAATCACTTGACTTCACTTTAAAGGTTTTCACATTTCTTGCAATCAACTTATCTTTCAAAAGCTGGGCATAGGAGCAAATATAAGAAAATAAAAACTATATTACAATGAAGATCAATATTTTTAGTAAAATATTAATCATTTTTTTCCAGTGTTATTTTGTTGTTAGTCTTTTATCTTGATTATTTCATATATTTTCTCTCTTAATCTATATTTATTTATGGCAACTATTTTTTTAGTCTTTTTCAAGGAAGAAATTCAGTTTTGCACATAATAAAAGGGACTGTTAGCTTTGCATGGAATGAAATAAAAATATTTTATTGTAACATATTAACAAAAAGAAAAAAAACACATTATTATGGAAGAAAAAGAACATGGAAAGAAATTTAGTTTAACCTCACACATTCCCTCACTAAATGCATACATACAGACATTATGTGTAATTATATATATACATACATACATACACATATATACATAAGTGAAAACATACATACATACACGTACATAGCCACACATATATACATGGAAACATTGAGATGACATAACTTTTCAAGAAAATTGAAAAGGATATTAACAAAGTGTAATAATAATAATTATAATAGCTCTAATATATAAAAATGAGATTGTTGAAATCTACAACCCACACAGAAATAAATTATTAAAAAAACCACAATTGTCAAAGAGTGATGGGGGGGAGAGGGGAGGGTGAAATCAATGTTTCTGTAACAGCAAAAAAGCAACCTAAGAAGAAAAAGAAAAAAAAATTAGCTCTAATATTGGCACAAAGCCAAATATGTTTGGGGGGGGGTCAATTAGATTGCTCCCAATATATGGCTGGTACTTTTATTCTGATTGACTCCAGAGAGATAAAAATCAAAGATTACCCCAGGGAGGGGGAGGGGGCTCAATATAAATAGATTTAACTAAATACTACAAGGCATATTATAATAATAATCCTTTCTATAATAGGCACAAGGCCTGAAATTTTGGGGGAAAGGGAATAGTCAATTACATCGACCCCAGTACATGACTGGTACTTATTTCATCAATCCCGACAGGATGAAAGGCAAAGTCCACCTGGCAGATTTTGAACTCAGAATGTAAAGAGGAATGAAATGCCGCTAAGCATTTTGTCTGGCACGAAAACGATTCTGACAGCTCAACCGCCTTAATAATAATAATAATAATAATAATTTCTAACATAGGCACAAGGTCAGAAATTTGTGAAAAAAAGAGTTAATTGATTAAATCACCCGACTCAGTACTCAACTATTTCATTATTTTATCAAAGCCTGGAAGGATGAAAGGTAAGGTTAATATTAGAGAACAGATACTGCAAGACATTTTGTTCAATGCTCTGATGATTCTGCCAATCCACTGCCAGAAATTAGGTAGGAGTGAAGAGTCATATCTACCCCAGTATGTGACTGGTACATAGTTTATCAGCCCCAGAAGTCTACCTAAGTGACCCTTGAATTCAGTAAAGAGCCAGGGGAAAATACTGCAAGGTATTTGTCCAACATTCAGTTCTGCTAATCAACCAGTTTATAATAAGGCCCAACAGTTTGGAAGAGAGGGTTCAGTCGATTTAATAAATCCTCCAGTGTTTGACTGGTACTTATTTTATCAATTCCAGAGGGATGAAATCCTTGGCAGGATTTCAATTCAGAGAATTGACTAAATACCTACAAGGAATTTTGTCTTGTGCTCTACCGGTTGTGCCATGAATAATAATAATAATAATAATTTTGAGTGAGTGGGTAAGTCGATTACATCAACTCCAGTGCACAACTGGTATTTATTTTATCGACCCCGAAAGGATGAAAGGCAAAGTCGACCCCCAGCGGCATTTGAACTCAGAACGTAAAGTCAGAAGAAATGCTGCCAAGCGTTTTGTCCAGCACAGTAACGATTCTGCCAGCTCGCTGCCTAAATAATAGTAATAAAAATAATAATGACAATAAGTAAAATAAAAATAAAAAAAACAATGTAATTCACCAAGAACAGTTATGAAGTTTTTGTTTTTTTTTCGGGGTTTTTTTTTTTTCATTTCTTTTTTTACTTTAGATTCCACCCTTGTCTGTAGGGATATAATTGTTTTCCCTAACCTTTTTAATTTAATTAAAACTTCCCAGCTTTCTTTCTTTTCTCCAAATTACTCAACCCTGGATTTCCCAATATTTGTGTGGAACAACTCTTACTGGCAAAATAACAATTTAAAAAAATAATAATAATAATAGAAATAATAAAAAACAAGAGAAGAGAGCATGATGATGGTAAAGCATTATAATTCTTGACAATGGTTCGGGTTGTTATCTCAGTCCATCCTCCAGTTTTCATAAATACTGATAAAGCCAGTCTGTCAAGTCTTTGTTTTGTTTTGTTTTGTTTTTTATTATTATTATTGTTGTTGTTAATAGTAGTAGTAGTAGTAATAGTAGTAGTAGTAGTGTGGTGGTTAAAAGTAAATGTCGAAGTAGATCCTAAGAAAAATAAATCTAAATAGAGAAGAATCCATCAGTCAATTTTGATTGCTGCATAAATTCGTCGAATAAAAAAGTATGCCGCATAGAAGCCGATGGTGCCGGTCAGGATCCAAAATGTGAAAGACATGAGTAATGTGTAGCCAAAATAGAGAAGAGTTGGGATGAATTCTGTGATTTCGAGCTGAAAATTTAAAAAAAAACACACAAATAATAAACATTATCCAGATACTGCAAAAGTTTTTTCCTTATGGAATAAAAATAAATAAATATGCTGATTTGTAATCAAATGATTTCACACATTTTAGTGTGGTGGTGAGGGGGGTGGTCAACCTAATTAACTGGACTTCAGTGGTATTTATTTTAACAACTACTGAATGATGACAGGTAATATCAACTCAATTTACCCCACCCCCTTCCCCGAACTTTGAAACCAATATAAATGTACATCAATAATTAGTAATTGATACTGGTGCTGCACCATTTCTGCTATCCACTGCAGTGATAATAATAATAATGGTTGCAGATTTAGGCACAAGGCCAGCCATTTCAGAGGAGGAGTTTAGTCGATTACACCGCCCCCAGTGTTAAACTGGTACTTATTTTATCAACCTGGAAGAATGAAAGGCAAAGTCAAACTCAGCAGCAGAATTTGAACCCAGAACGTAAAAGCAGAAGAAATGCAGCTGAGCATTTTGTCTGGTCTGAGAACGATTCTGCCAGTTTGCCAATCATGGTTTCTATGATAAGCACAAGGCCAAAAATAATTTAGGGGAGAGGAGTTAGTTGATTAAAATCAACTTGAATGGTGCTTCATTTTATTAACTGAGAAAGAATGAAAGTTGACCTTGAAACAGAACAAATACTGAAAAACATTTTGTCTGGTGTTCTGCAGATTCTGACAATCATCTTTATCAGACAAAGTCTTTTAAGTAAAAGAGCTGTAAATCTACAAACTCAACCAACACATCCTCCCATGGATGTGTGAGACAACAGTTAACCTTTGGGCAATGAAAAATAGTAGCAGAGCAGATTGACACATAAAACAAATACATAAATAATACAAGAAATTCATTTTACCTTTGTAACAAAATAGAAGATAGAATATGCAAACATGTAGACAGCAGAACCACCAGACACAACAAATGAATGCCACCACCAATGGTAATCCTGAAAATAAATCACATAAAATAATTAGTATAATTATAGCTATAACAAAAACAATAATGATTTCTGACAGTCTCTTAGGGTCACTTTGACTGATCCATTATTTTATCAACCATGGAAATATGAAAGACAATTCCAACAAGATTTGAACTTCAAATGTAATTAAAATTAACATGGTAATTTGTTTGTCGCTCTACTGATTTTGCCAATATATGGCCACATATTTTGGTAAAGTTGATGGCAGGTTGCTGCTGCGAAACCTTCCCCACCAATGGCTTCTCACAAACAGTGGCACTACACAAAGGAATGCAGGTAAAAGCACAGCAGCATTGATAGACAAGTTTTATTATGCTTGACTTTGAAGTCTGGTTTGACTACTTACAAGAGAGAGTAATCTACGGAAAGATCAGGTGCTAGTGGTGTCTAACTTGGATACTTGTTAGGTAAACCCTACAAGAGGTATGACTGACAAGATTTATGTAAAACATTTAAGCCAGATCTGATACACAATACACAAAAATGAACCTTTAAATGACTTACCTCACCACATAATTGGAAATATACCATCACAATGGAAATTTGGGACACTGAAATGACTAAAATGATGAACACCAAGAACAAGAATCCAAACAAATAATAAAATTGATTCTCCCAGATTGCCTACAAAAGAAAATGAAAAGAATTGAATATTTGAAACAAAGTGATTGATTGATATCAAAATTATTGAATTTAGAACTTATTTTTTATTAATATTCTAATTGAAATATTCCTATAAATAATAAACAAACTCATCGGGGGACCTTATGAACAACTGAAATAAAAGTGTAAAATAATATAATATTTAGTTGCTGTAAACATTTTCAATTTGAGATTTATATTAAATACATTTTAAAAATACAGACCATTTTGTTAAAGTTTAATAATCATTTCTAAGACAGACACAAGGCAAGAAATGTTGAGAGAGGGAGGAACTAATTACCAGAAGGTATTTCTACTTGATGGTCTAACATTTCTGCTGCTGATGATGATAATGATTTGTAACTTCAACACAAGATTACAAATTTGCAAAGAAATCATATAACCAATACAAGCCTGGTACTTATTTCAACTTCCACAGGGATATGAAAAGTAAATTTGACAACAGGAAGTGACACATTGAAAACACTCGTGCCAGTGACATGTTAAAAACACTCGTGCCAGTGACATGTTAAAAACACTTGTGCCAGTGACACGTTAAAAACACTCGTGCCAGTGACTATTTAAAAACATCCATGCCGGTGACACATTATAGGAACCCGGGACACTCTCTGGAATGGTTGGTGTTTGAAGGGCATCCAGCTGTAGAAACTAAGCCAGAATGGACTGGAGTCTGGGACAGCTTGCCAGTCTCCAGTCAGACCGTCTAACCCATGCCAGCATGGAAAACAGGCGTTAAATGATGATGATCTGAATGCTAGACATATAGGGAACTAACTAAATATTGTCCACAGTAATTACACTACAGGTTTGTTGTTTCTATCATAATGATGATGATGAGTTTTATTAAACCCCATTCATGTTACTATTTTATCAACCATGAAAAATGAAAGCACTGTCATTAGGATTTGAACTCAGAATATAAGGCAGTTGTTAAAATATTTAGTCAGACATCCAACATGTCTCCCAACTCAACATTCTTCTAAAAATAATGATTATAGTTGATACAATAGGCCTCAATATATTACTGGTATCAACTCTCTAGAGGGATTGGTGTCATTGGTTAGCCCAAGGTCAGCCCTAATCAAGCAAATCTATATGATCAAAAGCATTCCAGCTGTGACAATCCCACCATTTTTTGTTCAAACGTACTGGTGGGGAGTGATATGGAGATTTGGTTGCTATTTCTAGTAGGTCAAGCAACTGCATAAGGTCCCAAGTGTGCTTGCTCCTTACTGAGATTTTTTTTTAAAGTTGTGATGAATATGCTTGGAATATTTAAATGCAGAAACTTTCATCTGGTGTGAGATGACAGTTTAAAGTGTTAAGAGTTGTTTATTATATACTTACAGTGAAAATGAAGAATAACTCAATGAATACAGCTCCAAATGGTAAAATACCAGCCATTAGTGTCCTGCAGCAGAAGAGAGAGACAAATGATTAAGTCACACACAAATCCACATAAAAACAGATTAACAAATTAGGACCAGGATTAAGTATATAATACACTTTATATGATTATATAATGATAACCTTTTGTTTTGTTTTTTCTTCTTTATACCCCCATCACCACCACCACCATTACCAACTCAAGATGGGTGTTTTCTACAGACAGATGCCCTTCCTGTTGCCAACCCTCACCCGTTTCCAAGCAAGGTAATATTTTCCCATGGTCAAACATGTTTTTCACAGAAAAGTGGAAACCAGCCACCTCATGTATATGATGATGATGCTCATTTACAACCATTACATGATGTCAATACAAGGTTACACACAAAAAAACATACCTATATATATATATATATCATCATCATCATCATCATCATTTAACGTCTGTTTTTCCATGCAGGCATGGGTTAGACAGTTTGACTGGAAACTGG
>JAOPUL010006720.1:6186702-6199526 GCA_027564515.1 Octopus rubescens | reverse complement strand
CATGCCTGCATGGAAAAACAGACGTTAAAGGATGATGATGATGATGATGATGATGATGATGATGATGATGATGATGAAGAGGCAGATTATGCAACAGGTAACAATACTTAGACCAAAAAGGAAGATACGTTCAACGCAGAATTGTGATTTAAGGGTGCTAATAGACACCAGCATCATTATGAATAACGCTGGATAACCATAAAATACATTTGTGCACATTAGTGATAGGAGTTAGTCTTCCCTTGAGGAGATTAACACACACACATACACACACACACACACACACATATATATATATATATATATACACATATATATATATATATATATACGCTTAACATTCAAGACCTATCCACATTTAGGTAGAGTGGGCAGTAACAGTTAATCTATAGGAAATTTCAAAGACGTGTTAAATGGCAATGAATTAGAAGAACCATTAGTGTGTTGGCTGAAATGCCTTGTGATATTTATTTCAGTTGCTTGAGTTCTGAGATAAAATCTTGCCAAATTCAGCTTTGCCTTACATTTTCCAGTGTCGATAAAGCATGAAACTTGGGTTGTGAACTGGCAGAATCATTAGAGTGTCAGATGACCTGCGTTCTGACTGTTTGCATTCTTCAGTTAAAATTCTGCTGTGGCCTACACAAGTGGTAGACATAACCCACCAGCCAGTTTAACACCACTACTTGGTCCTTGAGACCCTTTGGTGGAGTTCACTCTGCTGCAAACATTTAGGCTGTAACTTTGGCCACTTAGCCAGGCGAACCGATGTAATTATTGGTCCCCTGGATAAGCAACCTGTTAACATTAATAATAATAATAATAATAAAGATCAACAGGTTCCTTGTATTCAGACAACATTTATTTGATAACACTCATGAGGAGCAATTATACAGGTAATTATTTCACAATTTGCTGATGTCTTTTTGGTTGAAAATAGTAGCGGTGTGTGTAGGCAAAAGTAAAAAGTATGTGAGTGTACGCATACTGGAAGCAAATGGAATTAAACGTACGAGGTGGCATGTTGTGTAGTCGAGGAAAATTAGACTCGATAGATATGCACGTGTTGGTAAAAAGAGTGGAATGAAGATGACGCATGCTGGAATCGAAGTGTAGAGAGATTCGATTGAAAACACAAAGCTTGTCTATTTATAAGAGACAGTCAGCTCAACAAGCATGTCTCTGGTTCTTGACCCCAAGACGACACGTGATGCCAATACTCAACTCTGATTGGTTTTCCAGTGAATTTGATGTTATTGTTAGAAAACAATATTGCGCCAAAATCTACACAACCAGAGTTAACACAGTTTAACAAAGTGTGTTCTCTACTACGTCTGAATCAATATTATAATTGAATATTGAGGGGAAGAAAAATCTTCTATAGTGTTTATTAATGTTAGCTCATTCTTTGCTACAAGGCTAAGGTTCTGGTTTCATGATATATATTCTTCCTTTCCTCCCTTCAGTCTCAGGGGTTTTATGAAGGGTCATGGGTACTGCTCTTCCCTCATGTCTAAAATATTAAAAAAGAAGAGTGAAACTGAGTGTATGGAGAGCATGAAAGCTGTTGAGGTGGATTCTCACAGTAAGTCAAAAGCCCAGCCTTGTTATATGCAGCGTAAAGCTAATTCTGCATAATAAAGTTTTGAAAAAGGTCATGGGAATTGCAATTCTTCCTGATGAAGTGATAAAAAAAAGAAGTGCAGTTGCCACAAGGAGAGAAGAATCTTACAGTTCAGGCTATTACTTTTAATCTTAGAGGGGAGGGAGCTAATAAGTTATTTGTTTTCCTCACCCCGATACCCAACCAAATCAACCAAGTTCAAATCTCTGATGTTATAACTAAAATTTTGATTTCTTGTTATTTTGTTTCAGGGAGATATTTGTGATCCTCAAACTGTTTACAATGAACTTAAAAATAACAAAATTGACACTATCGTTCATCTTGCTGCTGAATCGCATGTTGGTAAGTGGATATATCTTTTAAAATATAACACATCATCATTTAGCGTCCGTTTTCCAGTCTGGCATGGGTTAGACGGTTTGACTGTATACTGGTAAGCCGGGGAGATGCGCCAGACTCCAGTCTGTTTTGGCTTGGTTTCTACGGCTGGATGCCCTTCCTAACACCAACCACTCCTGAGAGTGTACCGGGTGCCTTTAACGTGTCATGGCACGGGTGTTTTTAACATGTCACCAGCACGATTTAACATGTTATCTGCATGTAAAACTATAGTTAAGTTAGTGTTAGCATACTTAATGTAGTAAATAATATTTTAAAATCTTATTTGAATTTTTTTTTTTTAACTGAACCATCATAAAATTTTGGACCAAGTTTTTACAACTGTATGCCCTTATTAATACCAACCAGTTTAGGAGACTGGAAACTCAGTATTTTTATCAAGACACCATCTCTAGGTCGATTACCAACCAAGGTTAAGAGTTCAACCCACCCTTTTCCTACTCATCGAGTAGAGGTTTTTATTTCAGAGATTTCCTTCTATATATATATATATACACAAGTTCAAAATAAGCATCGACATCATATAAAGGTTCATAGGTTACAATTCTGGACTACCATAAAGAAATCAAAATCTTGCAAAGGCTATAAGCACTTTCTTGTAATATGTAATAAAAGCTCTTTATTTTAATAATAATAAAAAAATTTAATTAATTAAAATTGCCTTAACCAGAGTATTTCTCACGTTTATGATACTATTACCTGATAAATATAAAATCGAATTATCTATAATCATCATTGGTTCAACATCCACTTTTTCATGCTGGAATGAATCAGATGGAATATATTGAGCCAGATTTTCTACGGATGGCTGGATGCCCTTCTTGATACCAAGCCTTACTGGTTTCCAAGCAAGGTAATATTTCCCTATGGCCAGATATGCTTTTGCAGGATATTGGAAATGAATGACACTGCTTGTATGACGGTGACACTCATTTACAACTCTCACATAATGTCAAGACGAGGCACAAGGATACACACACACACACACACACACACACACACAATGTTTTGAGTTTTAGTTTTCCTCTTTCCATCACCAAACCTATAAATATATATGTGCCGCTGCTACGTAAAAAGCACTCGTGCCGAGAGTCCTGTGCCAGTGCCATGTAAAAAGGACTTGCACCAAGAGTCCTGTGCCAGTTGAATGTTAAAGCACTCAGCACACACTGTAAAGTGGTTGGCGTTAGGAAGGGCAGCCGTAGAAACCAAATCAAATCAGACTGGGACCTGCTGCAGCACTCCAGCTTGCCAGCTCCAATCAAACCGTCCAACCCATGCCAGCATGGAAAACAAATGTTAAAGGAGGAGGATGATGATGATGATGATGATGATGATGATGATGATATATATACTGGCTTCTTTCAGTTTCCATCTACCAGATCCCCTCACAAGGCATTAACCAACCCAAGGTGCCATGCAGTGTAACTAAACCCAAAACCATGTGGTCAGCAATCAAACTTCTCAACTGCACAACCATGTCTGCACCTAATCTAAAATTTAATAAATATATTTTAAAGAGAAGAAAATTAGAAAACCAAAACAATGATAACGAAGAATTCTAAAGAAAATGTTCCTAAGTTGCAAAATATTTACCTTTTTCATTTATTTTTTGCGATTTTGGTTCTTTACTTTTGACAGTGCATTTTTTTTCTTGGACTGTAAGTTCGGAGGAATCAATACTAAATAATAACGAAACAAACAAAAGTGAGAGAATTAATTTTCAGATGAACAACAATTTGTTTACAAATAATTATTTCTAATTCTGGAACAAGATCACCAATTTTGAAGGGAGGGTGTACCTGATTACACTGACCTCTGTACTTCACTGCTAATTTATTTTATCAACCCCATAAGGATGATAGGCAAACACTTGTCGCCAGCAGGATTTGAACTCAGAACATATTGAACCAGAACAAAAACCACTAAAACCAATCCAGCAGCCTCTTCTTATTTCTTATATTTGTACAAATCTAAAAGATGTACGGCACAGGTATAGTTAACAGTATCCCCATACCCACCTTCAAACACAAACAGGTGAAGTAAGATGTTCTTTAACAAGAATTTGACATTCCTCTCAGAAACTTTAATTGCCAATGAGAGAAATCAATTATATCATCACTGTTTTGATGTCCACTTTTCCATGCTTGCTTGGGTTGAACAGAATCTTTTTGAGGCAGATTTTCTATAGCTAGATGCCCTTCCAGTCACCAACCCTCGCTTATTTCCAAGCAAGGCAAATTTCCCCATGACCAGACATATTTTCATAGACAGTTGGAAACAAAGGACACTGCCTGTATGACAGTAACACTCGTTTTACAACTATCATGCAGTGTCAAGATAACACACACACACACACACACAACAGATTTCTTTCAGTTTCCATCTACCAAATCTACTCACAAGGATTTGGTCAGCCTGAGGTTATAGTAGAAGACTAGGGTGCCACACAGTGGGACTGAACCCGAAACCTTGAGGCTGGGAAGCAAACTTCTTACCACACAATATATGACAGTGTCTGCATTATTTTCACTCTAATCTGTAAAAATTTGTCTTCCTTCCAGTTAAAACAACGGGAGTTTATAACATTGAAAGGTTGGAGAAAACCTCTTTCTGAGCTTATAAAGTTAAATTATGAAGTTAGATTATTGTGCGTTAATCAGGATATGTTTAGACCAAGAAACTTCAAAGAATGGGAAATAAATTTACCTTTGAGCTTCCACTTCAAAACCAACCACTCGATATTTGAAACTGGGTAAACAAAAAGAAAATTGATGGATGAATATTAGAAAATGCATATAAATTTCTGTTTATGAGAACACACACACATACGTATGCTTAAAACATTCACGCATACATACACATGCTTAAAACATACAAATGCTAACTGTGAAAAGAATGCTGGGAATATATCCCAAGTTCTCAACACAAAGTATAAAGTGTCATTCTGGTCTGTTATCATCAAACTGTTTAATTTCATTATTCCACTATCATAGCTTACAACTACTGTTGTCATACTAATAGTTACACAAATGAGCTTACACACACACATTCATTCACTCTCTCTCTCTCTCTCTCTCTTTCTATCTCTCTCTCTCTCTCTCTCTCAATTACACATAGAGTCAATTAAAATTTAAATAGATTCAAGCAAAAATATATTCAATCTTCAGGAATATAAAAACTGACAAGTCATTGAGACTCTAATGATAATATTTATTATGTCCAATCACAACCTTTTATTATCCAGCTATTGCTAAGATCTGTTGTAATAACTTCTACATTCATAAGATGAAGACTTGTCATTTGTGTCATTTAAAATGAACCTGTTAAATAAATATTTCAGACTGAAGCTCAAACACAAGAATAAAAACCATTCTTAAAACCAACTAAAATAACTTACTTATCTTCAGTATGAAATTTCAAGATGATTTTAAGATGATTGTTGATGAAAGCCTGTAGAAAAAGAAAAACATCATATAAATAATAGGTAAAACACCTTCCTTGTATGGTATAGAAGGTCCTATCACAACATTATATCTAAAACACCAAGCAAAACATTTAGAAGAGGTACACAAGCAGTTGGTATTATGAATATTTTGTAAAGAAAAGTATGGTTATACCAACTAAAATGCATTTTTTTCTTTTCTCTAAAAAAAGTTGAAAGGAAAACAAAAGACATTGAACCCATTAACAAACCCAACAACTTAATACAACACAATAAAGAACAAACTCTTAAGTGAGAGTAACTTATGTGTGAAGAACTGTCAGTGTCCTGATTCCATGCAAATAATATTGACAAACTTCTTACCTAGGTTGTGGAGATAACCAACAAAATTTTTTTTAAAAGATTCCTTGCCTTAAAATTACTAATCCTCTTCTGCCTTTATTCTTATTGTAGCCCTCATTTTCTTTCTCACTTTATTCTTCCTCCACCTCAACCTTAACTTACCCCCATCTCTATCTCACACCACTTTTCCCTCCCATCCATGCCCAATAACTAAGTTCCTGTCATTTCCTTGTCATTCTCCACAGTAACCACACTTCTCATGAAATAAAGACAAATTAATACCCCCCTCTCTCTCTCTCTCTCTCTCTGTGTGTAGAAAGACGGCCAAAACATTAGAAATACTTTTCCCAATTCCTTTACAAACTTAAGTAACTTTATAATTCACCAATTGAATAGTTACTCAAAGAATACTGCATTCAGTTTTGATTATTTTTTAAATATTTGTCTTGTATTCTGACATTATCACTAAATCTCTTAAAAGTCCCAATACCCTGAGAAGTTCCATTACTATTTGAAAAATATCAGTTTGTTAGTAAAATAGATTGAATAAATATATACAAAAAGTATGATGCTACAACAACATTGAATGCAAAAAGAGGACTTCAATATAATAAATGCAGCATTAACTAGAGTGTAAGAAGATTAAGTGCAAATGAGGTGAAAAAGCCAACAGGCCAATTAGAGATGTTCAGAGTAGAAGAATCTGTGGAAGAGTTATTTTAATGATTTAGTCATGAGGAAGTTGTGGCACTCATGATGTTCACAGGCACTCTATGATTGGCGAGACTGATATGATCAATGTTCAGTTTTAACATCTGTAAGTTGACATTTGTGAAGAATTTGGATGACAATGGAACTATAGAGAGTTAATTAATGTTCTGTAAGAGTAGGATTGAATGAAGTGGTTAGTAAGAGGCCTTGGGAGATGAGACACTGTAGTAAAGTTGATGAAAGAAAAAGAGATGTTGAGAGCAATTTCAATGGAGATGCTATGGAACGAGCTAGCTCTGACAAGCAGAAGTTGTTGAGGTAATAGTTAAAGAGACAATGTGAGGAGGTGGTATATCTGTGTAACAGCAGTTGAAGTTTGTTGAAGAGTGAATTTTTGCTAATCAGTTCAATGCCAACTTTTGGAAGTGGTCAACAACAATTATGGTCATAGGGGCACAATTATAGAGTAATACTACTTCCAGATGTAGAAGCAGTACTCTATTATGGGTTTCACTTGAGCTTTGTCAAAAGTCAAAGCTGATCAAAACTGAAGTATTCTCCGATAGCAGGTCTTAAAAGCTTCTCTTTGAAATGTAGTTTCAGCTATATTATGTATAAATGGCACAAGGTGATATTTATTAGGTGACCTGAGATAGACCAAATAACATATCAATAACTTGGTTAGTTCTAACCTATGAAGAGTTAGAATTAACGCCAGATGAGATGAGATGGCACAGAGATGCCAGACTGCAAATCCATCCTACTTATGTCAACATGCAAATGATGATAATGGATTAATGAGAATGAAAGCAGTTTTATTTTTCATCACTTTAGCACCCCTATACGATTATTTGACAAGACATTATATGTGAATATTTTCTATGAATGTCATACCCAGAGGTTATAACAAATACAAAATAACTACAAAATTATCTCAAATGAAATGAATCTCAATTAGTCTGTGAACAAAGTCTTACAAGACTAACAGAATCTATTAACAATATCAGGAGAAGAGACTAAAAGCAAATCACAGCTGATTAAAACAAAATTGTGTGATTAAAAAGATTGCTTGATAATCATGTTATCCTGGTTTTGATTGCACTACAAGCTACTTTAGGGACAAGTCTTGATCAAAACTTTGTAACTAAAATTTGGAAGACAAAATCTGTGCAGAAGCTGTATGTGTGTGTGTGTGTGTGCGCGCGCGCGTGCGTGCGCAGGCAAGGTGTGTGGTTAAGAAGCTTGCTTCCCAACCATATGGTCTTGGGTTCAGTCTCACTGTGTAGAACCTTGGGCAAGTGTCTTCTACTATAGCTCCAGGCCAACCAAAACTTGAGTGGATTTGGCAGATAGAAACTGTAAGAAGCCTGTTGTAAATATGTGTGTGTGTGTTGTTTGTGTGTACTACTGTCGAGACATCATGTGATGGTGTTGTACATGAATATCATCGTCAGACAAGTGATGTTTGTTGCCGGTTGGAAACAAATTACCTTGGTTGGAAACAAATGAAGATTAGTAACAGGAAGGACATCCACCCCAACAAATTTCGTCTAACCCATGCAAGCATGGAAAAGTGGATGTTAAAATGGTGGTAAAGATGATATGTATATAGGTGAAGGATGGCAGAATCAGCATGGCATTTAACAATAGCATTTTATGTTATTTGGTCTTGACTTTTAACATTCTAGTTACATGAGTTGATATTACCAAGGGAAATCTTTGAATGCAGGACACCAGTATGGCCACCATCCAATGATTGAAACCAATAAAAGATAATGATCAATCATGATATGATTGATCAATCATGATAGAGAAGAGAAAGGGTGACATAAAACATCCTAAGGGTAAATCTGATGTGAGTTTAGCAAATAAGAAAATTTGAGGACTTTTATCATAAAATAAAACATGACATTAAAACATTTATCAGACATTGTTTTAAAATAAATATATTGAAAATATATTTAAATTTTAGACAATGAATCATAAAATGTAAAAAATATATCTTTGAATGAATAAGAGTGACAAACTACTTTGAACAGAAAATTATAAAAATTATATAAACTCTATCATACTTACTTCATTATTTTTGACAAAACCTAGCTTATATCCGTGTTCATATTGTATTTCTCGAGTTCCTAACATTTCAAATTTAGTAGCACATGGTAAATTATCGACCAACCTAGAAAGAAATAAACAAATGATACACATGAATGTATGACTCAAAACCAACAGTCGGCTATCAGCTTGTTTGAAATATGAACAGAAATAACTTTACCTCATCTGAGCCACTACATCAATTTAAATCCATTATAATTGTCAAGATCCCCTTATATATATATATATTTTTTTTTTTTTAATTTTAGGCATTCATCACCATCATCATCAATTAACATCTACTTTTCCCTGCTTGCATGGGTTAGACAGAGTTATTTAAAGCAGATTTTCTATGGTTGGATGCCCTTCCTGTCACCAACCCTCACCTGTTTCCAATCAACGTAATACTTCCCCATGACCAGACATGTTCAACAGAATATTGGAAATGAATGACAGTGGCACTCATTTACAACTGTCATGTGACATCAAGACAAAGAGAGAGACCCACACAACAGGCTTCTTTCAGTTTCTCTCAACCAAATCAACTCACATGGCTTTGGTTGGCTCAGGGCTTTTTGTAAAAGACACTAGCCCAACAGTGCAACACAGTGGAATTGAACATGAAACCATGTGGTTGGGAAGAAAACATCTTACCACATAGCCACACTGAATATTAAAATTAAATTATTTTTTCTACTTTGTAGTACAAGTAATTAGATAAATTGAAATAATGGTTTGATTTAGGCACAAGGCCAGCCATTTCGGGGGAGGGGTTTAGTTGATTACATCAACCCCAGTGTTAAACTGGTACTTATTTTATCGGCCCCAGAAGGATGAAAGGCAAAGTCAACTCAGAATGTAGAGACGGACTAAATACTGCTAAGCATTTTGCCCAGCATGCTAACAATTCTGCCAGCTCGCCAGTCTGATCATCAGTATACTCTACAGATAAAATGATTAAAAAGAGGCTTTTTTGTTTACATTTTTAAATGAGGATCAAAAGCATTTTGGCAGTAATAGTTCTATTTTACCCCAGCTATCATGTATTTACTACATCATCCAATGTCAAGAGAATAAGATACAATATAAGAAACATGTCTGTTATTTCTAGCAGGTCAAATAACTATGTAGAAGCTCCCTTGTCATCTTGTGCTGTCCTTGCTGCGGCTAATGTCTCTATTTTTGTCTAGCCTCAATGTCTTTTATAAATGTTTGCCAAGATGTATTTAATTCTTGTTTTAAGTAAAATGTTGATGTATTTCTCAAAACATGAATGATAAAGATAATAAATAATTAAAAAAATAGACGATCAACTTTTCATCAGATCGGACCGAGGAAACAATGTTTTCCATTGGTCTTTCAATTGCTAATACTATCTATCGGTCGCAACTCAAGATAGAAGAAGCAACGTGACATAAAGTGTCTTGCTCAAGGACATAACGCATTACCCGTTCCGCGAATCGAACTAACAACCTCACGATTGTGAATCCAATTCTCTAACCACTCAGCCACGCGCCTTCAAAGTATGATAAAAGAAACAAATTGTTATCGACAAAATAAAATTTTCAAAACAAATGCAAAGAAATGTTATCGGGAAATTGGCAAAAATAAAATAAACATAGAAGAGCCACCTGTGAATAAAAGAGTAAGGGAAGAGTTCTGGAAGAATATATGGAACAATGAAAAAAGGTTTAATGCTGAGGATGACTGAATAGAACGTAAGAAAGACAGACTGGATGAAATTGAAGAACAGAAGTGGTAAGCAATAGGAATAGAAAAGCTAATATGTGTTCTTAGAAAGGGTCATAAATGGAAAACCCCTAACTTCTCGTTGAATTGTTTCACAGAAGTACTCTGAACCCATAGTAAATACCTGCCTGGCTAACTGAAGGAGCCACCTGCCTATCACCTAAAACCAAAGACACAAAAAACCCAAAGAACTACCGACCAATAACATGTCTCAACACCACCTACAAGATTCTCATATCCATAAGAACTGAAAGAATGTACGCTTTCCTTGAAAAAACTATATCCTTCCACAAGTTCAAAAATGTTATAAAAGAAATTATTATGGATGCAAAGACCAATTTCTCATAAATAGAATGATTGTAGAGAACTTCTGGAGCAAAAACAAAAACCTGAGTGTGGCATGAATGGCGTTTTACAGTATCCCACATAAATGGATACTCAAGGCCCTTGAGATATACAAGATCTCTCCTATCGTCTAAAAATTCTTACAAAATAGCATGGCCAAGTGAAACACGCGTCTCTTTTTAAGTCATAGTTAAGGGATAAGCCAATCCAACAGCATCAACATCAAACGAGGCATCTTTCAAGGTAACTCCCTCTCTCCATTACTTTTTTGTATGGCACTTATCTCACTCTGAAACGAATTGGATAATACCAGATATGGGTACAACATTCTTAGTATAATAAACCATCTTTTCTACATGGACGACCAAAAGCTGTTTGCCAGGAATGACCAAGAACTAGAAGGGCTGTTAACAACTGTTAAAGAGTTTAGCAATGATATCGGGGTGGATTTTGGCCTCGATAAGTGTTCTAAAGCAACTTTGTAAGAGGCAAGCTCAGACAAACAGATTCAGTTAAATTAGATATTGACACTACCATCAAGGAACTTGATCCACAAGAAAATTATAAATACCTAGGAATAAATGGAGATGGTATACATCATGCTACTATGAAGGAAAAATAAGGAAGGAGTACTATAGGAGAATAAGACTTGTACTGAAGATTGACCTCAACTCTAAAAATTGCATTGAAACCATTAACACACTGGCACTTCCAGTAGTTCAGTACAGTATTTACATCATTAACTGGAATCTTACGGAACTCCAACGCCTGGATAGGAAGGCAAGTAAATCATTGAAATCCAAGAACATGCACCACCCTAAGGCAGACGTAAACCGCCTGTACCTAACTAGAAGCAATGGAGGGAGAGGAATGATGCAATTAGAACTGTCCTATAAGATCTTCACTATAAGAATGAACAAGTACTTATCTAGTGCAAAGGACCGGATGCTGTGACTTGTGTGCGAATATGAAAGTAGCAAAAAGCTGCATTCTATTGTCAAGGAAGCTTATAAATTCGAAAGGGAACATGACATTAGCCTAGAATTGGATAAAGAGCCTGAAACCATTGCTACCAAGTAAGCAAAGTGAATCAAGCAGATTGCAAAAAAGAAACAAATTGAGAGGCAGTTGAGCCAGAAGCCCCTACATGGACAATACATTCTCTGAAGTCAAAATGTTGATGTAGACCAAGCAATAACCCATCAGATCAAAGTTTGTTTACCAGAAATTACCTGACTAACGTTCTTCAAAACGGTACTGACTCTAAATTCAGATTCTTGCACTCATTTGACGACACAATAGACCATCTCGTTCCGGGATGTTCTGTGCTGACATCAAACGAATACAAAAATCGCCACGATAGGGTAGGACAGTTTCTACATTGGAAAATATGTAAACACTACAAATTCGGCACTCCTACTAACTGGTATGAACATCATCCTGAGCCAGTCGTTGGAAGTAAAAATGTCGCCATTTTCTAAAAATGTCACCATTCTCTAGGATTTTCCAGTCAACACTGACAGAACGATCAAGGCTAATCGAAAAGACATAATTGTTAAAGACAGGGAAGAAAATACTTGCAGACTAATAGATGTAAGTGTTCCCACTGATAAAAAATATATCTGTAAAGGAATTTGGCAAACTTAGTAGATATAAGGATCTGAAAATTGAAATACAAAAGATGTGGAATCTTAAAGCAAAAACTGTTCCTGTTATTGTACGTGCCCTAAGTATGATAAAAAAGGGATGTCAAAAACACCTAGACAACATCCCAGGAAAATATTGTCTCGAGGAAATCCAAAAGATTGTGCTGACAAGTACTGTCCACATCGTTAGAAAACCCCTATCGTTTGTGTTGTATTGCGTGGAGGTACTTCTCTACTTCCCCTCCCCAAGCTTTCAGTTATATTTCAACATATTTTAACCTTCACTTGCCCTAGGATATTGGGTGTGTCCCGGTAAGTGATTGCAACAAACATGTAGATTAAAAGTAAATAATAATAATAATAATAATAATAATAATAATAATAATAATAATAAAGACGAAACATGGCAGAGTATTTGGTAAGCAGCGAGCAAGACCTGTTACAGTATGTTGCTAATGTCGAAGGAGCT
>JAOPUL010006720.1:6134691-6146429 GCA_027564515.1 Octopus rubescens | reverse complement strand
TGTGGTACCGTCCCACCCATGCTAGCATGGAAAACGGACGTTAAAGGATGATGATGATGATGATATATATATATATCACCATCATCATCATTATTATAATCTGTTAACCTCCATCTTCCCTGATAGTTGAACCATTTGACAGAATCCAATGGGTGAAAAGACTGCATCCTGCTCCAATGTCTGCTTTGGCTTTGTTTCTGTGGCTCGATGCCCTTCCTTACACTAACCACTCTACAGATACTTTTTTCGTGACACCAGTCGTAGTGAGGTCGGCATGTAGCTTACAAAACCAATTTCCTCATCAGCTGAGTGGGGCTACAGTAGAGAAGGGAGCAGTTTTATGGTAGGTGATGAATGGTTAGAGTATGAAGGAAGGGGACAGAACAGGTTTCTGGCTGCAGAGAGATACATGGCTGCTTGCATGATGCAAGATTGGGTGAGAGTAATCGGTGTGGAGCTGGAGAGAGAAATACCCATAGTGATGATGATGTGTTAGGGTGGACCCTGGTGGGAGTGATGCGGTGGCAGGCAGAACAGGAAGGGATTCATGTACAAGGTTGACTATAACCTTCCCTTTGCTATGTGTTTTGCACCAGTTGTTAGAATCCGTTGTTATAAAATGTAATTATAATGTAATGGTTGTGGATTATTTAGAAGTGATTGAGTATTGGGCTAAATGACTTTAATCCTCCTCCTCATCATCATCATCACCACCACCACTACCACTATCATTGTCTTCTGAGGCCTGGTTCTCTGTTGGTTATGAGGACTTGAGAATTACTGCACTGCCTTCCTGCCATTAAGGCCAGGCAGTTCTCCTCTGTCTGGTTGCAAAGATGAAAGAGATTGGATGGTGGACAAGATTGAATTGCTCTAAGATAGACACTTTCCTCTTCAATTAACTTCTCATTAAACTTCAGGTTCAATTTGGAGAGGAAGATGAGGCTACAGAAGTAAGAGAGAATGGAAAGAGAGGTGTTGCCTCCTCCCAATAAATTAGAGCCATTCTGAATTCAAATTCCACTCGGGTTGATTTTGTCTTTCATCCTTTTGAGGTTCAATAAAACGAGTACCGGTCAGGTACTGGGGGTAATGTAATCGACTTCCTCCTCCCCTCAAAATTGATGATCTTGTGTCAAAATTAGAAAAGAATTGTTGTTATTTTTTTGTTTTTGTTGTGTCATACCTAATTTTGTTTTCTCTTTAGATTTCTTCAGTATTTATGTATCTGATGATGCCACAAAGATATTGGTTGCTGCCAGTGATGGCAGTGTCTACATTTGGCTTTGGTCATCAGTCTCTTCAGTTTCAATCAAGGAACAAAATGTTGTTGGTTGCTGGTATCCAGTTGATATTACCGAAAACATTCAAGATGCTTTTAGAGTGACTAATCAGCCTGTAATAACAGCCATCTTTTATAGCAATGTGGTAAGTCTGTCTGTCTGTCTCCACTTAACATGAATGTGATTAATAGTTTGATTTTGGCTTTGAAGAAACGGGGTTTTGTGATTGGTGGAAATGCATGGCTACAATTCAAAGTGCAGAATTTGTTTATATTTAATGAATTTTAATTTAAATTCTATGGTTTTCTCCTGTTTTTTTTTTTTTACTAGAGAGTCACATAGATAATTATTTTTTATTTTTCATCACGGCCGCATCGAGTCCGAGTCTTGTTGCAAGAAGCGGCTGCGTTGAGAGTCCTGTTGCAAGAAGCGGCTGTGTCGAGAGCCCTATTGCAAGAAGCAGCCACATCGAGGGTCCAGTGCCGGTGCCACGTAAAAAGTACTTGTGACAGTGTCACATAAAAAGCACAAAATCTAAGGGTCCAGTGCCGCTGGCACGTTAAAGCACCCAGCACACACTGTAAAATGGTTGGCATTAGGAAGGGCATCCAATCTTAGAAACCGAGCCAAATCAGACTGGAGCCTGATACAGCCCTCCAGATTGCCAGCTCCAGTCAAACCGTCCAACCCATGCTGGCATGGAAAACAGATGTTAAAGGATGATGATGATGATCACTAAGTGTGTAATTTAAAAATCTTGGTAAGTTACTTAGCAACCTCACTAGTGCCAGTGGCACAAAACAAAGCAAAGTACTCAATACACATTGTGAAGTGGTTGGTATTAATTAGGAAGGGCATTCAGCCATAGAAATGATGCCAAAGCTGACATTGGAGCTCAACACAGCCCTGCGACTTACTGGATCCTGTCAAATCATCCAACCCATGCCAGCATGGAAAACATACATTAAATAATGATGATGATGATGACTCACCACATCATGTTAGCCCTCACTTTCATATAAATTATTCAATATGTTGCAGGTTGTTGGCTGTTGCTGCAATTGTTCCTTCTTGCTGTCTAACAAACAAGCTTTCACCATTATTACACTTTACCTTAACTTCTTATCTGCTGCCTTATCTCCTACATCAAGGTAAGACATTCTACTCTTAAATAATCTTGGGTTTTTTTTTTGCAATTTAATGTTTAATCTATTTACATTCATAAATAATATAGACTCCTTTTGCTTCTCTTTTTCTAATTTGTCATTTTTCTGGGATTTTTTTAATGTAGGTGACAAAATTCCAGTACAACAGCATAAGATTGTTGTGCTGGAGTTTTGTCACCTACATCGGTGGATAACCCCATGCAACTTTAGTGTTGAGTATGTCAGTGGGTGACCCCAGGTAATTCTGGTGTCGCCTACATAGGTGAGTAGCCCTGGGCAGTGGAAGGGGCTGAAACATCTTCAGAGCTGCTTCACCACCTGATGAGACATCAACTCCTGCATTTGTTGTAGACAAAGTACAACAGCACCCTCAGCATGCAAGTGTTTACCCTAAACAAATTTTAAGGCCCTCATTAGTTGGGTCGACAAGGTTGATCTGGATAGGAAGTCAGCCACCTAGAAAATTCCTCTTCAGGATGCAGAACTACACATGATTTTTCTAAAGTTCTTCATGCAGCAAGTCTTCTCTCTCCACACCCCACTAGTATTGCTCAAGGGTAAGGCAAAGGCCAATACAACCTGCTACCAATCTTGTTACAGACAAACTCAGAATCTAATGAGCCAAAACAAAAATACCAAGACATTTTGTCTGAGGCTCAGACAATTCTGTCACTCCACTGTTCTCAGTTTGTATTTTATTTTATCAATCCTGGAAGGATGAAAGGTAGACTTGTTCTCAACCTGATTTGAACCCAGATCACAGGGAGTCAGGACAAATACTGCAAAAAGTGTTTTGTTCAAAGGTGGAACAGTTCTGCCACTCCACCACTCCAAATTAAGTCTGAAATATTACATCTTTGTTTCATCTTGATCTTTAATCATGCTCCCCCTCTTATCTTCTGTTGTTGATTTTCTTATTTGGTCTCCGCCTCAAAGCCTTGTGCCATAAAAGGTCTCTCTTGGAACCCTATCCCATCTGTCATGAAGCTCAGTTGACTTGTCAGACCAACCCATAAAGAATGTTTCTAGAAATGGCCAACACATGGATAAGTGTCAGAGTTCACAAAGCCTGTTTGCAAACCATTTTTTTAAAATGCCCCTCTTTTTTTCCTCCTCCTTCTCCTCATCATCATCATCACTGTTGATGCTACGAATGACTACAATGATGACAGCGACAATGGTATCTTTTAACATATTTTTGTTAATGCAATGATGAATTCGATCTCAGTACAGCATGTTGCCACTTTTCTCAATCGTGAATTATTTTACCCATGAGGCCCAACGTTTTTAGATCTGACCCCACCACCTCTTCTTTCACTTTCCAATGTCTACCTTGGACTACTTTTGCCACAGATACATTCCCTTAGAACATCATTAAAGAGCAAATATCATCCATTTACAGCACATCTCTCCTATTCACATTGGTTGATACCTTAATACCAGCTGTGCTCTCTCTCTCTCTCTCTCTCTCTCTCTCTCTCACACAGTTTTATCTTCCGTTTTACTTCCCTCTCTCACATTTTTCTATTCATTCTTATTAGTAAAACATATTTGTATCAAACCATATTTAAATCTGTTTTAATCATGTTTCACTTCTTTCTCATCTTTTGTGTTTTGTTTGATTTGTTCTGTAGTTTTAAATCTTCAGTTTAATGCTGTGACAACAGGCATATCTAACCCATGTTGATTAGGGAAAAAATATATGAAAACAATGATTGGGGAAGGGATTAGCAATGTGGCAGTGGCAGTGGCAATACCAGTGGTTGTCAAATAAGTGGTGGTGGTGATCATCCCTGATCAAGCAGACCTACAAAACTGTTCCATGTGTGACACTCCTGTCTCATTTTTTTAAAAGACATAGTGTCTCTAGAACCACATTATCCAATATAGACTTCTAATTTGTCTTTAAGTTGGAGTTAGGATATGATTTAAGGCCAATTTGATTGATATTTCAAGCAGGTCAAGCAATCATGTGAAACAGTGTTTCCTAAAATGAATTCCATACAAAATTTTGGGGTTCCGGGAGATAAAAATGTTATAAAAGAATATTTTTAAATTAGATTTTATACTAATTTTCATGCTAATTAAATGTTTCTTTTCTGTAAATAAATTCTCTCTTTTAAAACAATTTTTATTTCATTTAATGTTTTTGTTAAATTAAGTAGACAGGGTTAGGATTGCACTAATTTTTGAAAATCATATAAAAAGTTCCATGAGAAAATAAGTTTGAGAATCACTGATGGCTTATGGTGATGGTGGTGGTGATGTTGATACTGCTGCTGTTAGTGGTGGTGGTGGTGGTGGTGGTCGCAGCAGCGGTAGCATTGTTGTTGTAATTTAAATTCAATTTTGATATTGTTTTCAGCTTCTATCCATTTACATCTGATTGGATGTCTGTTAGCTACAGCCAAACTGACAGTGCACTGAATAAGATAAATGACAAACCAGTGGCTGCCTACTCCAGGGATGGCCAAATACTTGCTGTTGCCATCAACAAAACTATCGCCAACCAAAACAAAATGATGTTTTTGTCTCCTTTTACAAATACAACTGTTGTGTCAGACATGAAAGGAAGTGGTACTAACGAATCCTCATCAACTCATTTCAGGTAAACCAAACAACATTATTAGCAGAACGATTTATAGATTTAGTGAGCAAAGGAAGGGCAGTGCTCATGACCTTTGTTTTGTAAGGTCTCTAAGGGGTAAGTGAAGAAAAACTCTCAGACCAGAGGCTTGCTCTGATTACATGCAACAGAATTGAACTGAACTAAAGGCAACCAAGGGCCAAGTGGACATATTTATACCTGGAGGTAAATTAAGTCTATGAGCCCAAAACAGGTACAACAGGTTGGGGCAGGGGTAAGAAGTGCTGGGAGAAGGCATTTGTTGTTGGTAGTAAGAGTAATGTCAAATGTGCAGAGTGTGTTCCTTGACTGGCCCCATTATCTGTCCTCCTGATGGGACTTGCTTTGAGAAATCAATGTGTTTCCTGTTCCAATACATAAATGGCCAGGGGCTATGAGCAGCATTTCCATCCAATCACTTTGTGTTGATAAGGAGGAGATGGAGCCTAGAGAAAGATGTGGTACCAAGGGGATAGTTAAAAAAGAAAAGGAAAACAAAACATTCAAAATAAATGCATGGAAAAAGCTGAAATCCCTTCTTGAAGAGGTGACCCCGTCATTGAGACTTAAACTTTGTCTAACAGCTTGATTTGATACTAAATCTCAAAGAGGACAAAACAAATATCGAGCTGATTGCAGAGGGGTTGAAAGATAAATGCCAGGTGCCCCTAGAGGGTTGATTATGGTTGTCAATAGACTGTTACTAGTAACTGTCCAGTAAATCTGAGATTCTTTATGTCTTGGTTCACTGACAGTTTCAGAGGACCCAGTTTGAAGAAGGTGATCAGAATGAAAGTAACCCCTTGATAATATCTAGGGAGGACTTCTCACCCCTATGTTGCTGGGTTACCCTTGTTTGTTCATCTTTTTTTTATACTAAATTTAAAACCTATTTCAATATAATGTTCAGAGTGTTTTGCTCATCTTCTCATGTATTAATTTATTATAACACCATCACATATTTTGTAATCCTTTTGTAGAGCTAACTTTTGTATTGCATATAAGGGCCCTTGTGACCAGTAAAAAATTGAAAGTTATTGTTTTCTTTTGTTTTGTTTTTTGTTTTGACAGTTATTATTGGATCACTTCTATGAAATGGACGTACAATAATTTGTTTGTCGTCTGTATACTCAACTCTGGCTCTATTTGTATTCTTCCTCGTCTTGGTGAACCTATACTTTTGAAGACCAATGGATTGTCTCAAGAAATGGGACCAGCCTTCTTCCTGCCAATTCATCCTGTTATTATTGTAAGGTAATGAATTTTGTTTTGTTTTTCCTGTTCAAAATATCACAATATTTAGATACAGATTGAAGAATCATTATAAACATCTTATTGTCAACTAACTAAAACTAGCAGAGCCTGGAAAATGAAATAAAATGATAAACAGCCACATCTTTTCAGTTCATCTTCATCATAGCCATCAGGGGAGCAGCATGATGATGATGATTATTGTCATAATTTTCATCTTCTTCAAATCTGTTTGTCTGCTATTACTTAGGACTAATTAACAATTAATTATCATCACAGAACATTCTCAAATCTGACCTTGCCATTTTCAAACATTTTTCTTGTTTTGTTTTACTTGTTAGGTCCCATCCACCAAGGTACTCATAGCACTTTTCACCAAACAGATCTAATTTTCCATAACAGTGTATTCATCTCATATATTCACATTGGCAAACACAACTGATGCCCACCAAGTGTTTCAATTCACTTTTGTTAAGTCTTCCATACAAATTGTTGTAGCAGGAAAGACTGGTTGAGTATTAGACTACCAGCTGAAAAGTCTTGCAGCAATTTCAGCTTCTATAAGAACAATATACTTAATTCTATTCACCTGTGTTCACATCATTGCCAATAATATCCATCAGATCTGGGAATGTTACCTGTGATTGACCAATGTTCTTTCTTTCTCATCCAATTAACACCATGACAAGGGAGCCAAGTTCTGATCCTTAAAATTTCTTTATAATTTAAGAGACTTTTCACATTTTTATATTTATTTTCAGGTGTAATATTGTTGTATTTACCTAAAATTGATATCATCACAAAGATAATGAATTTCCTTGATTTATCTATTGTATTTTTCTCCCTTTCAAATATATTTATCACATTACTTTATCCATTGAGGAATACATTTTTATTTTATCAAAGTAAAAATATCAAAAATATTTAATTTAATTATTTTTTTGTAGTTTTTGTTTCTCACTCATTGATAATTGTTTTTTTTTTTTAACTCTTTTGCAGAAATGAAAATACAACAAGAGCTGAGACAAGTCAGCCAAATGAGATTCTCAGTTCGCAAAAGTTCTCAATAAGTACTCATCCACATTTACCAATTATTATTTGTAGTGATGGCTTTCTAGTGACTGTTCTGGAACTGCCTTATAACTTGGACTGTTTGTCTTTGGTTCAAGACCTCGTCTCTTGGTCCTCTGAGAAGCTTTCTATACTAAGTAAAGAATACAAACTTCATTTTACCCATTCAGAACAGAACTCTGCTGATGGAATTTTTCTCAAAGAACACATTAGCAGCCTTAATTTATTGCAACCTTCCAGATCCTATCACTTTGAAGATGGAACATATTCAGAAGACAGTGACCAAAGCATTGTTCAAGAAGATCATATTAAGAATTTAGATGCTGGAGTTATTACATTCGGTGTTCCTTTAACTAATGACTGCAAATTACAGGCAAAAACTTCAAAAACCCACTCAGAAATTTTGAAAAATATTTATCTCAGTTTGCTCTTAGCTTGGAAACTTGAGGTGACATCAAGTTGTATCTGGGACCCAACAAAAGCCAAAATTACCAAAATGACTTTACTGAATACCTCCAAGGTATTCCAACTCTTTCTTGAGGTGTCATCATTAACCAAATCTTTAAAGAATGAAATGTCAGATAAATCATCTCTTTTTCATTTGATTCGTATGTTTAGGGAATTTTTACATCTTCTTCATTTTGATTTCTTATATCAGCGACATCTGAATGTCGTCATTTGTTTTGTTCATAAAGTTGTTAAACTCATACTTAATAACAAGAATCTTTCCAAATCTGATCCTGCTATTAAAACACTTCTGGGGTGTGAAGCTTTACTCACCTTTACTAATCAAATTCTTAGCAAGACTTACACCTGGTCTTCTAAATATCCGCCATCAAAAGCCAGGGGAAGAGAAGAGCCTTTTCTGGAAATAAACTCAGAATCAGAAGCTAATAGTTGGTATGAACCATCAAGAAGTGGCTTAGATACTTCAAATTCAAGAAAGAAACCCAATGTTGAGCAAGCAATCCAAAACAGTTCCTTACAAGAGTAAGTTCTTTTATATTTACTTTTAATTTATTTAGAACCGTGGAGTATAAATTCTTATCTAAATTCTCCATTCACACCTAATGGTGCATTTTTTTACCTCTATTTTAGTTTTATTAATTGTACAGACAAGATATTGTTGCAACTATAAAAACATATTAGTTGCAAATCCTGTCATAACTAAAATCAATATGATTATATATTCAATAACTATAATCAATATGAAACAGTTTTGAGAAACATGAAACAAAATCTGATAAGCTGGAATTTATTCCTTGTTAATTTGGGAAATTTTTCAGATTGTTGCCAACATGGAAGTTGTTAATGAAACATGCTGAGATGGTTGCAGCTGAGAACTTCAAACACAGACAAAAAAAGTCACCACGCCAGGAAAATGATTTCTCGGAAATACTCAGAGAATTATTCCAGCGTCTCAACACACATCTTTTTTCCAATTTATCCAGCACACAAGACATCAAAGAAAGACCTTATAATATCAGCAAAGGTATTTATAAAGATATATTTAAGTGTAGGGATATAGAATAGAGATGAGTAATAAAGCCTTCTACATAATGAAAGATTGCAGAGAGACGAATAACTGCTGGTTAAGGATATAGATAACTGATGAGAAGGAGTGTTTGCAGACCTATACAACCCATGTCAACATGAATGTTAAAGGAGAAGTATTTTGGTTAAGTAGTAAGGTTTATAAGAATACAATATATATTTTTATGGTCTAACTACTATTTTGCCAAGAGTTACTGTTGGAAGAGTTAATAAGGTGCTGGTTCATTTATTGGTTCTGTCTTATTACAAACTCTTCACTGGTTTTTAATAAGTCTCATGAGAAGATATGCATGACAATGATTTGTTTAGCTCCAGATAAACCCTGATTTTAATCCACTTTAGAGTATCTTCACTTCAATTACAATCTGCCATCTTCAATCCACTTATTTACAGGAATTCATCATCATCATCATTTCATGTCCCTTTTTCTGTGTATCCATAGATTAGACGGGTCTTCTCCGGCAGTTCTTCTCGCATCTTTCTTGTTCTTCCTTTTCTGCTGATTCCTTCTGGTTGGATTGCCTGCCACTTGTCACCCACCTCTTATCCTTTATGTGCATCACATGTCTGTATTAGCACAGTTTTCTTTCATGGCCATTAAAGCTGTCTGTTATTTTCTCCTTGAGCTCATGCATCATTCATACCCACCAGCATTGAACATCAAACGGAACATGTTTGCTGTATTTCTAGTCAGCCTTCATACATCATCATCATCATTTAACATCTGTTTTCCATGCTGGCATGGGTCAGATGTTTCAACAGGAACTAGTGTGCCAGAGAACTGCATCAAGCTCCACTGTCCTCTACATAGCATGCTTGTTTTGCTGACATGCAATATTTCAGTTCCAACACAAGCCTCATACAAACTGCCCTTCACTCAAAGAGAATTCCTTTGTAACCAACCGATGCAGTAGTTCCTTGAACTTTTCCTTCTCTGTCCTTACTTTGGTTACTATGGTTACTATGCTTTCACAAAACTTATCTCCACTGCTGATTAGGTCACTGAGATAACAGAAGCTGTCAAGCCATCTCAGCATTTGGCTGCTCCTATTCTTAACTATTACTCTGCTTCTGCTATATACATGCTACTGTTTATACATTATATACATGTATATATGTGTGTGTGTGTAGACAGTAGAGCTTGGCACAGTTTTCTGACTTACCAGCTCCTGCTTTACCGTCCAACCCATGCCAGCATGGAAAACGGATGTTAGATGATGATGATCATAATGTTTGTGTGTGTGTGTATTTTGTTTAGTGGTTTCAGCTATAAAGTTGATGTAAACTGAACCACATCCAAAACTGTTTTCTTTCCTAGTTCAAGCTGTTTCACTTCATTTATGTTGTTAATGCCTCTGAGAGAAAAAGCTTTGATATTATACAATCTCATATTTTCTCTACAGGATTTTATTTAGTACTAGACTACCTGTGACCCATTGGGTCATGTTTACTTACACACACACAAATATATATGTATATATGTCTCTAACTTAAGTACTATTACACACACATGAATATATACATAAATATATATATATATGTATCTACTTTGATACATACACACGCACACACACACACACACACACACGTGTCTAAATATGTAATCACACGCACTGGCACATACATATAGCACTTGAAAGAGAGAAAGAAATAATGTTAAGGAAGGGGGAGAGTTAAAATATATAAATTAATGGACGCTCTCTCACCCCTCACTCTCTCTCTCTCTTGTTTTATTCTAAGTATTTTCTCATTAAGCTCTGATTTGGCTATTTACAAAGGTTTGCTGGATTATGTTACTATCGGGGTATTTTTTCTTTAAGCACCGGTTTTTTAGGGGCTATTTACGAAGCTACCTATCCTCTCTCTGTAATATATTCCCCCTCACCCTCTCTCTTTAATGTTTTTAGTAATAAATTTTTTTCAAGTGTTTTTAGTGAGAAAGAGATCTCGAAATATCTTCAAATTTCACACTGCACATCATGAACTAAGTATCGAAATATATATATGTAAAAAGAATTAAGCTAGAATATACAGTTTTTGAGAAAGTTCAGTTACAAACAAACATAAAGTTTTAGTAGTATACAGATAGTATATAATAAATAGCATACTAATTATACTATACTGTATAGTGTACCTAATTATGCTATAGTCTATACTATAATTATAATTATATAAAACCCTAAGAAGATGGAAAAAATGCTAGCCAGCATTTTTTCCATTTTCTTAGGGTTTTTACCCGCTTTCATTGTGTTTTTACGGCTGACCTGTGTTGGAGAACTTATTTCTTTGTATAATTTCCAATTCACTTCAATACATCAAAATATGTAAATGTTTGTTTACATATACCTGGTTTGAGACTATAATTATAATATGTATTGAATAGCAATAATTAAATTCTTTAACAGTTTTAACTGTAAAATCCTTTTTTATTTTATTTTAATCTTAGGTGAGAGATATAGTTTAGAATCCAGGCATACTTTGGCTGAGGATGCTTGGAAAGAACAGCTGGCTAAATTAAAAGGTAACGCTTATAACGGTTTTTTTTTTATGTATCTGTGTTTGTGTGTATTTCTTAGTTTTCTTTTGAAAATCATAAGATTATATGATACAAAAGTCTGTAAAAGTCTTAGAAAAGTGTAGATGCTGATATAAATATGTGCTGCTGCTGCTGCACATAATACATACACTTTTAGTAGAGTTTTACATATGTAGTACATCATCATCATCATCATCATCATCATCCTTTAACGTCTGTTTTTCCATGCAGGCATGGGTTAGACGGTTTTG
>JAOPUL010006720.1:6118691-6134591 GCA_027564515.1 Octopus rubescens | reverse complement strand
CCACGCAGTGGGATTGAACCCAGAACCATGTGGTTGGGAAGCAAGCTTCTTACCACACAGCCACGCCGCGCCTAGTACAGCAAATTGAAAAACTTTAAGTGTGATTTTCCTTGCAATTAGTAGACAAGAGCTCGTATGAGTGTTTAAAATTTAAAAATTAGCAAGGGAGCTAATTCTAGTAAGCTCAGCTAATTGAAATTTTTGAGAAATAAAAATGAAGCAGATTGGAGTGGATCTTGTTTTTAAATTTCTATTGGCTTATTAGAGTTATGTCCCTTGCTTGTTGTTTTCTGATATGTAGGAGGACATTTGTCTACTAATTACAATGGATATTCTCAGTTAAACAAAATTTTTCATTTCTTTGTACAGCTGTCCTCATCTATATGCTTCATATATCCAAACCTGTGCTGTCTTCTCTCTTGCACGATACATTTCATTCCTCTGATGCCCAACTTTTCTCCCAGCATCTTTGTGCTATGTCTTTTATGCACACTTACATTCTACATCCATTGCAGCACACTAACTTCAATTATTTCCAGTTTTTTTCAAGTCCTCTGCAAAGTTCATGTCTCACTACCATGCAGCATTGCAGTTATAGCACAAGTTTCATACAATCTGTTCTTCACTCTGAAGGAAAATCCCTTTATTGCCTGCAGTGGTGGTAGCTCCCTGAACTTTCTCTAACCTATTCTTACCCTGACTGCTGTACTTTCAGAACAACCACATCCCCTGTTAATTTACATCACCTTGGTAACACAAGCTCTCAACTATTTCTAATGAGTCGTCTGGACATATAAGAGAATCTATTTCTGGTGTGTTCATAGCATGAACTGTTCCACTGCACCTATCACATATGAAGCTTGCATTCTCAGATAGACTGCCTGTGATTCCACTGTGCCTTTTGTGTCCATTGCTTTCATTGACTGCAGTTTATACCTCTTCCTTTTCTGCATATCAAGCAAAGCCATTTCCCTGAAGATATCAGAGTCCTGTTTTCTTTCCTACTTATTAAAACCTCTGATTTTGTTAAGTTTACCTTAAGACCTTTCGATTCTAGGCTTAACTTCCATGCTCAGAATTTCTTCTCTAATTGTACTATATATTTAGCAATGAGAGCTAGACCATCAGCATATAGGGTGGCCTGTAGGACTAGGATGGCTAGGAGAGGACAGAAGATTGAATCTTGATGAACTCCTACCTTCATGCTAAATTTGTCTCTGAAATCATTGTTGACTCTCATTTTACTTACTGTCTTCATACATGGCTTGCACAGTTCTCACAAGCCAGTCATCAACACCTAGTTTCCTTAGTGACCATCATATTACTGTATATGGTGCCCTGCTGAATGCCTTCTCTGGATCAATGAAGGCCAAGAACAGTGCTTTACACTTAGCCAAGTATTTCTCCTGCAGTTGCTTCACTAGGAAGAGTGCATCCATGGCACTTCTTCCAAACTGCATCTCATCGAGGTCTACTCTGTCACATATCAATTGTACTATGGCTCTCACCATGACCTTCATAATCTGATCCAGTAGTTTGATTTCTATATAGTTGCCTCTCTTTAAGGTATCTCCTGTGTCTGTGTAGCAATCTACAATGATACAGCTATGCCAGTCATTGGGTATAACACGTTGATGTAGAACTTGATTAACTATTTGACTGGTAATCATGTATCCTATCATGTTAGATACACACACACACACACACACACACACACAACAGGTTTCTTTCAGTTTCCATCTGCCAGATCCACTCATACGGCTTTGGTCAGCCCAGGGCTACAGTATATATACTCAAGGTGCTTGCAGTGGGACTGAACCTAGAACTATATCGTTGGGAATCAAACTTCGCAGCCATGTTTTTATACACACACACACCCAAACAGTGTTATACAGATATATTGGTCTTTGACACCACAGTACCATCCTACTCCTTTGTTTTTCTTACAGATGCAACTTGTTCATCGAATGCTACTTCTTCCTGTATTCTTCATGCCCTCCTCTACACTTATTTGCTGAGAGGTCAGTTAGCAAAAGCTATGGAAATGGTGGAGACTTTAGTTCTGAAAGATGACATCAAGGCCATCTCAAAAGACCAAATCGGGAATTCACAGGATTTGAACCCACCATCATTTCTTACTATCATGAACACTTCCATATCATCTCAGGTACTATTATTGAAAACTTTTTAATACCAGCTTTGTTATTTATTTTTCTAAAAACTCCCTACAGAATCCATGCCTTAATATTTTGAGTTTGAATTCCTGCTGATATTTTTTTCAACTCTTATCTCTCTGGGTATTGATAAAATATGTATTTATCCAGTCAGTACTGAAGTTAAGTTTTGACTGTATACTTTTCCCCTACAAATGTGTGGCCTTGAGCTTATGGAAGAAACCATTATTTCATGGGTTATGGTGGAGTGGCAGAATCTGTCAGATATCATATTAAATACTTAGCAGAACAGGTACAACAATGACTTTCCGGACTTTGATGGTCTGAAACCTTTTATAATCCCCACTAATTTATGAGCAGGAATTTCAAATTTCCATGGCCGCCAGACCGGTTTACTAGGAAGCCCAGTTTCACAGTATCTTATACAGTACAGTATTGATAAACTTGTATATTTATAATAATGTACAGATACCTGTATATCATTCAATTATTTAAGTAAATTTAATATTTGTTTAATTTAGAAGTGACCACCCCTACTTTGGAAAGATCAGTTATCCAGAAAAGCTTTGGACCTATAGGTTCAGGAAAATCAATGTTGTACCTGAATAGGGTGCACCGTAAAGAATTCCCGATTGATTTTTAGCCATAATTTTTAGCAAAGGGCATAAAAACACAGGAGTTCTTTAGGATTTAATTAAATATGGTCATGTAACATATTGGGATATGTTTCATTCAATATGTCTGCTTTTAACCTTCACAATCACCCGAAGATGGCCGAGAACAGAGTCACATGAATGCCGGACGATTTCTTCATTTAAACGATCCCATGACGAAACTAAGGCTTTCTTCAGAGCAGTGATATTTTTGTAGGAAACTCTTGAAACGTCATTTTTTAGAATGGATGAAATAGCGAAGTCCATAGGGTTGATGTCTGGGCTGGAGGGGGAGGGAGCCACACATTCTTGTCTCAGAACCTGCTGAAATGGCTCCTGCACTACTGCTGTGTCACATTAGATGTATGAGAAGGAGCACCGTCTTGCGTGAACACATAATTATCTCTAAATGCTTCAGTCACCCATGGCAAAACATTATCCTCCAACATTTTCATGTAAATTGCCAAATTGACCTTCGTTCTCTCTTTAACGGACACCAGAAGATATTTTCCACCATCGGATGACACTGCTGCCCAAACCACCACTCCGGCAGGTTTCATTCGGTGAAACACTTTGCGGGCGCCTTCGGGAACAGCATCCAACCTCGTGGCCAAAATCCAGTCTTTCTGGGTTTTCGCTACAGCTGCCATGGTGAATATCTTTTTCTCCGACCAAATGAAGACATTGTCACCGGCACTCTGAATCTCCTCTGCCATTTTCTTGCACCTGTCCAGTCGCTTTGCTTTGGAAGCGGCCAAAGTTAGATGTTGACATTGCAATTTTAATGACAATCCATCGCATGGTTGTCTGGGAGATATCAAGACTTTTAGCCATTCGCCTCATGCCCCACTGTGGATTTCACGACACTCTCTTTCGGACGACATCCACCAATTTATTCATCTTTACGGATTGTTTTCGACCAGGAATGGGCTTGCTGTAGCATTTCATGACATTATAGACTGTTTTAGGATCAACACCAGCCCTTGAAGCCATGTCTTTGGTGCTATGTCCTGCTTTTATCAGAGCTACAATCTCACTTCGCCTGTTAGCTGCCATATTGAAACATTTTACTCGCCGAATGTAAACAAACAATGGAGTGTACATGAACAATAGAATGTCGAGGAGTGCATTTTAATTATTTTTGTGCAATTTCAAACCAAATTTAATAAAATAAACTTATTTAAATAATCAGGAATTCTTTACGGCACACCATGTATTTAAATTTATTTCTTTACATTATGCATTTAAATTGACTTCTGAAGTTGAAAGATCAGTTAAGTATTCAATTAATATATAACCCCCCCCCCCTCCTCCTCCAATGAAATTTGTTTCCTTGTTTCGATGTTAGTAATCATTGCAGGATTTATTTTGGCTCTTTATGTTCTGTCATATGTCTTTCACCGGGAAAGAGAGAGAAAGAAGAGAGTTTTTACATTATGTATCTTTTAGTTTTAAGTGATCTGCCAAAGTCAACTTTACCTTTCATCCTTCCAGGTCAATAAAATAAAATACCAGTGAAGTACTGGAGTCAATTTAATCAACTAACCTCTCTTCCAAATTTGTGATGATGTGCTTATGTTAGAAATAATAATAGTAATAATTATTATTATGATCAGGTTGGTGGTTTGGTCGACTTGGTAGGGTGTCATATGAAATGCCTTGCAGTATTTAGTTACATTCTAAGTTCAAATTGTACCAAGATCAGTGTTATTTTTCAGTTAACCATGGGTTGATAAAATAAAATACCAGTCAAATACTCGGGTCAAGTTATTCAATTAACCCCTCCTCCAAATTTGTGGCCTTCGATTGTCATTAGGTGCTTACTGCCCTCTACCAGTCAGGCAATGCTATCAGTAGAAGTTCTACATTAGCAGTGTATAGAAATCTAGTGGTGGGTAAGAGTGATGATGTTTTTGGGGAAACTCTAAGTATCAATGAGGATGAACTAACTGGTCTATTTCAGAGGACTTTCGAGCCTAGGACTACTCTGGATAACTTCCAGAAATCCCTGGCCTGGCAGTGCTACTGAGGAACACTGCCAGTTCAAAATAAACTCTACAGGCACAGAAGTGCTGTCAGACGGGACTGTCTGAGTTGCGCACAGAGCAACAAAACCATTCTGCATGCACTTTTCCAGTGTCAAGTATTGCTGATTTGTGGAGTTATGTCGAACAGCTGTAATCATGTGTGGGATGAATTCAACTATCGGCCGAATCCATTGTCAGGATTGCCCCACCACCTATCTTTAACAAGGCAGAGCAGGCGGTGTTCCTCTGTTTAGTGGCTATGGCAAAAGAAGTTGATTGGTGGACAAGGCTGAAAGGATTGAGGAAAGACACCATCCTCTTCAGTCAAGCTCTCATCAACTTTTTTAAGTGCCATTTGGAAAAGGAAGTTCTACCTTCCACTGAATTTGTGGAAAAAATGGTTAGGGTGAATGGCCCTACCCTAAGCATGCACCTGTAAATTAGATAACAACAGTTGGGCAAAGGCTTGTACCTTTGATGGTCAGGGTAATCCAGGATCTGTGGGGTTCCTTGATTGGCCCTAGCTGGAGTATCTCCTGTATCAGGAGAACTGCCTCATTCATGTTATCACATACTTTGTATACTATGTATCCTTTTATTGCATTTCACCGTCTTTCTCTTTTCCTTCCCCCACACAAATTGTAGACTGTCCTTGTGATGTCCCTTACATCTACACCCCTGTGGCTAATAAAAGAAATCATTATTATTATTATTATTATTATTGTGAAGGCAATGAGCTGGTGAAATCGTTAGCTTGCCGGACAGAATGCAGCTAGGCATATTGTCCGTTAACTTTATCTTTCATCCTTTCGGAGTCGATGAAATAAATACCAGCTGAGCACTGGGGGCGATGTAATCATCTAACCCCTCCTCCCCCAAAATTTCAGGCCTTGTGCCTATAATAGAAAGGATTGTTATTGTTGTTGTTATTAACAAAGGAATTATAATGCTAAGAATTTGAATTTGGAATGCAAAGGGATTTAATTAAATACTACAAGGTATTTAGTCCCACTCTCCCTTTCTGCCACTGAAGTGATTGGCTGTTCATAGTATTCATGGTTTCTTGCCCCTTGATATAACTGTACTGTCTCTTTAAGCAAGATGCTTTACTCTACTTATTTTGCTCATTGTTTTTGTTTTGTTTTGTTTCACTCCTTCAAATATTTCTCTCTCTTCAGCAAAAAGTACCTTGCATCAAGGATCCAGCAATCCGACAAGTAGTGCAGACTCTTGCACGTTACATGGCCATGTATTTTTGCAACATGCAGCTGTTTATTTTCCCTCCAAATTCTCCATCACCACTTCCTCATCTATGTCATGTATCTCCACACACCATGAGTAAGTAATTAATCTGTTTGCAGTTTCTTATACATACATGTACTATCTCATACATACACACACACATATATGTGTGTGTGTGTGTGTGTGTTAATTTAGTAAAACAATGCATATTTTGTATCCAAAATGTGAAAGTAGATCAAGAAATATTTCATGGTATAATCCAAATTTTAGTTTAAATATAAGTACAAACATTACCAAACATTTTCTAAATTAAAATTTTTAACCAAAACTCACTTAAAGTTAGCTAGTCTTGCTGTAAAAATTTTACTAGTTCGGTTAATCATTTTAATTTAAAAAGACTTTCAAACATCGACAATGTCTTCTTCAAAGTCTTCTTCAAAGTCTTCTTCAAAGTCTTTTTTAGAAATATATTATGAAATTTAAAATTATCATTGTACTTTTTTTCATTAGTGTATTTTAATTATTACTTTTCTATAATATTTCTTTGTGAATTTTAGAAGAACGAATAATACCAAAGTTCCAGCAAGATGTGACTTCAGTTGTCAGCTCAAGTGGTCTGGAAGATATATGGACGGTCAGTCGATGCCTGGAATACCTTTTACTCAGTGGTCTTGTTCCAGAAGCTGCTTGGTTTTCCAACAAAGTTGGTGACTGGAAAGCTGCTCTCTCGATATCTGCTGCACTCATGAAACACAAGGAGATCTTTCCTATGCTCTATGAAAGGCTGGTTATCTTTACACATTTACAGATAATGATGGTGGTGGTGGTGGTGATAACAACAAGAGTAATAATAATAATAATTATGGTCTTTGTTTTCTTGTTGTTTTCACATTGGTTTCTTTGAAAATTGATGCTTTTGTTTGGCTCTTCAGAACTTTGAGATAAGCAATTTTGTTGCTCTTAGCATTGGTAAATTTTTCACTCATGTCTGACACAAAACCACTTAGTTAAGATACCTGCCTATCAACTCCACCTACCATTCATGTCTGGGATTAAGAATCCCTCATTGCAAAACATACTAACAGAACTCTTTGACCCAAACTCTATCAACTCTGGTTACTTCCAGGTTTGGTTGTTTCTCAAACTTTTCCTCCTTTAAATTCATTCCCTTTTTGCTGTCAGAACCCAAAAATTAATATAATAGTTTTATTTTGTATTTTACTAAACATTGAAAAAAATTCTACGTACTTTTTCTTTATTATCAATTATTTTTTTTTTTTTTAGAGATTCTTTGGAACTCTGCCTTCCAGAAGATCTTCATCCATCTGAAATTTTGAAGAGGAAACTGTCTGTTTTGTTGCCAACACATCCAAATACAATGTCTTCCACTTGTAATGAATTTAAAGGTAATCACACACACATATATATCTCTCACGAATCCGGTGGAGTGCCCTAACCACTAAGCTAGACTGACTCCTGACCACATATATATCTATATTACAATGTGGCTTGTCTTGTTGTTAATGTTATGATGATTTAAAATATGGTCTGGTAGTCATATTTAAAAAAATAACTTTAGTTGATTGAAGCTTGTTTAGTTGACAAAGTAATAAAAATGACCTCTGGATGTTGAGTCTCATGGAGGAGATGACAAAGGGTTGAGATGATTGGCAATTTGCTTTGCTTGAGAAGACCCATCAGGACAATTGAAGCCCTAAAAGCATATCATTTATGTCTGCTCCCCAACACCTAGTTTGTCCCTCACATGTCTCTTTCCTACAACTCATCTTCCTAACACCCATCCCTCCATCACTCTTCTGACTACGGCACTATTCACTCAACTGCTGTAATTATATGAGTGTGGAACTGTACAGGTTTCATTCCTCACCTTTTTTTTGCTCCCACTCACCCTCTCTGAAATTGCTTACTTTATTTCTTGCATCAATATCATCCCTTACCATTTTATTTTCTACTGAATGCCAATTTCACCTCCACTCTTCCTCTCTACACCCTCTAATTCTGCTAATGGCATCCCCCACTACTTATGTTTGTTTCCTACTATTTCCACCCCTATGTACCTCTAACCTCATCCCTGGCACTACATCTCTCACACACTGCCCACACTTCATATCACTTGTGCTGCCACCTATCACCTTCCTGTCCTAATCCTATTTCCTCCACCATTCCTCCTTCAAACTGGTATTCACCACTCGCCACACCCTAATGTCCACCCTCCATTGCATTCACCTCTGTCCCCATCTCTATCCAACTGACACCCTCTCTTCATACTCTCATGAACCTACCTACCATTTCACCCTGTCCAATCCTCTAGACCATTTCTCTTATGTTGACCTTTCTGTAAGTTAAGGGTATGTCCCGACACCTCTTCACCAACATCACTCTTTTTTCAGCTGGGATGGCCATGTATCTCCTCTACTGTAAAACACCAGTTTCTGCCCCTCGATCATACTTTAGCCTCTCATTATTTGACCCAAAGCCATCTCCATAGTCTTGTGACCTCATTTGATGACATCACTAGTGTTGGTGTCACATAAGAAGCACCCAGTACATACTATGAAATAGTTGGCACTAGGAAGGGCATCCATCTGTAGAAACCATGCCAAAGCTGACATTGGAGCTTGGCACAATCCTCTAACTCTTTGGCTCCCGTCAAACCATCCAACCCATACCAGCATGGAAGGAGGACGTTAAATGATGCTGACACGTTAACAGCACCCATGCCAGTGCCACATTTAAAGCACCCGTGCTGGTGACATGTTAAAGGCACACAGTACACTCTCTGGAGTGCTTGGTTTTCTAGTTCAATGCATCAGAGTGCTATAACTCGAGTTGTGTTGAAAATCATACAGTCATGAAGAGGAATGTTTTTGCTTTATTTTGATATAAAAATGGATGGGGATAGGTCAGATAATCCTTACAAAATATAAAAGTGAAAATTTTATCATTAATTTTCACTTAGAAAAGAACATATTTTCTTCAAGATTTTTATATCATAATAAAAAAAATTTCTCGAAAATTCAATATGGTCATTGCTAAATCTGGCCACGATATGACGAAAAAGCACGTCAGTAAAGAGGATGGTATACTGATGCTACTTGCCAAACTGATGTATTCGCGCATGGCGAGAGGTCAAACGGAACACAAATCCAAAGCTTAAAATATTAAGTTTGAGCCAGAATTTCAAGAAATGGATGAACTAATTACTAAGAAAACATATATTTCTATGAAAAAAATGCACTAAATTGATCCCAAACTTAGCATGGAATCATCGTATTGAGAATGTTGCCTATTCCCTCTCGTTGTTTAAAAGTGTGGAGAGCTGCGAGATAAACCTAGCGGATATTCTTGTACATGTAAATTTCATTTTTCTTTGAGAAATATTGGTCAAATTTCAGCAATAAGAAGTATATTGTGTCATCATCATCCTTTCACGTCCGTTTTCTACGCTGGCATGGGTTGGACGGTTTGTCAGGAGCTGGCAAGCTGAAGGGCTGTACCAGGTTCCAGTCTGATTTGGCTTGGTTTCTATGGCTTGATGCCCTTCCTAACACAAACCACTTTACAGTGTGTGTTGGGTGCTTTAACATGCCACCAGCACAGGACTCTTGGTTGTAGTGCTTTTTACATGGCACCATCACGAGTGCTTTTTATGTGGCACCGTCACTGGACTCCAGGTGCTTTGACTCTTGATGTGGCCGCTTCTTGCAATTGAATATAATTTTGTAGACTATTAAAGTCAAATGTGATGGGGTTCTTTTCCGATCTCTCTCCTACTAACAAGTTTGCTGTAAGTTAGAGATGTTTTTTAATGTCTTTAATTTATGTTTTTAATGCTTAAAGCAAGGAATTACTTTTCACATTTTCATAAATTTTCCAAAATTGTTTTCCATAAAAAGCTTACCCCCATCATTTCAAAGACTGTGATCCAAAAAAAGTTGAAAAATCCCCATCAAAATAGAAAATCCAACTTATGTGGACATCCTGATCCACCATTTTTAATAGTCCATTAAATTTTTATTGAAATGGTGCCATATCCAAAAACTACTACAAATGTGCCAAAACTCAAGTCCCTGTGGCTTGTACTTTTGGATTTAACTATGTCTGAAAACACTGAGAAATTGACTGGTTTGTGAGATGTAACAAAATAGTCTTTGCATAAATATTTTTAAAAATTACCAAAAAAATGTTTTCTTTCCAAATAGGCAACTATTATATCATGGTCACTATTAATTGGTGTAATTTGAAGATGATTAGCACCTCAGTTTCAAAGATATGACATCACAAATATGACTAATTATTAATTTAGGCTAATTATGCAAGATTTGGAACAATTTGCTGACCATTCAAATTGTCATATTTCCTAAAATATTCCTTCAAATTTCACAAATGAGGTATCAAAATGTTTCTTTTTGGATGCTCTCCAAGAAAGAGAAGTAGAGTAGAAATTACATTTAAATATTTTCAAAAATTTATAGTGATACCTACTCTTAATTTAGTAGATTGAACAACTGAACACGCAATGATGTATAATATATGTCCCAATGCATCTCCAACACCATCTCTCTCTCTCTCTCTCTCTCTCTCTCTCTCTCTCTCTCTCTCTCTCTCACTGTCTCTGTTTCTCTATCTTTCTCTCTAACTCTATCTCTCCTTCCTCTCCTCTCTTTTCCTACTGGGGTAGCCAAGTATCTCCTCTATAGAAAGACCCTTATCTCTATCCTTCTATTATACTTTAACCTCTCAACTGGCACAAAGCCACCTCCCTCAGCTCCACTCCCTCTCCCAGCTGAGAGATCTTGCAAGTTACTTGGTGACGCCGCTGGTGTTGGTGCCATGTAAAAATCACCCAGTGCATTCTGTAAAGTGGTTAGCATTAGGAAGCGCATGCAGCCATAGAAACCATGCCAAAGCAGACAATGGAGCCAGGTGCAGCTCTCTGGCTGGCCAGCTCCTGTCAAAAATTGTCCAACCCATACCAGCATGGAAAGCGGACGTTAAATGATGATTTTACATCTGTTTTTATGATAGTTGTAAGCTCTGTACTCACAATTATATAATCAGTAGATCAATATTTTGACCTCGTAGCCATTGAGTTTCATATGTGGGTGGGAGGAGGTGCCTGTCTACCCGTTTATATATTTTGTTGATTTTATTGTGATCTTTATATTTCATCATTAACTGGAATGCAATTATGTTCTTCACATTTAATGCCTCTATATCACTGTCTCTCTCTTTAAAAGATGTATTTGAAGTGAAGGATGACCATCATCAAATCCAGTTGACCACAGCCATTGACAGTATATTGACCGCTGGGATAGTCTGTGGTGTTGACTTGGTCACTTGGATTTTCCCTCTCCTAGTTGAATCACTTCAATATATGGTGAGCAATTTCTCTGCCAGTGTTCCAAGTGATTTCCATCTACCTGCCCCTCCATTTTATTTATGGCAGCCTTCTGAGTTGGTAAGTGATTTATAGTTTCTCAAATTTTATTTTCCATTTTTTTAAAAATTAATCTTCAATTTAAATTGTCACAATAAAATATTTGACCCTTATTTATCTTATAATACATGCATTAAAAAAATTGATTATGTGAATTAATATTATTTGGGTTTTACAAACAAACGTCTTTTTGTACACTAATGGTGTACACTAATTGGTATTAAATCTGGTGCCATGATAAAATGCATCTAGTACATTGTCATCCATTCTAGCATGGGTTGGACAGAATCTGAAGAGTCAGAGGACTGCATCAAGCTTCAGTGCCAGCTTTGGCTTGGTTTCTATGGCAGGATGCCCTTCCTGAAGCCAATCACCTTATATAATCTACTGGGTTCTTTTTTCGTGACACTGGCACTAATGAGGTCCCCTTGTAACTTGCAACACTAAAAATCCTCTCCTCAACCAAGTGGGAGTTTAGGAGTGTGGGACTATAGGAGAGTGGGAATGTGGGAGAGTGGGAGTATGGTAGAATGGGGGTTTAGGAGATGGGAGTGTGGGAGAGTGGGAGACAGCTTTATGCCAGATGTTGAGAAGTTAAAGTATGACAGAGGGACAGGAACAGGTGTCTTACTGTAGAAGTGGTACAATGGCTACCCTATATTATATAAGGACATGTAGTAATTGAAATGGAGCTTGAAAGAGAGATAAAGATAGTGTTGATGAGGTGTCAGGGAGGGCCCTCAAGGTGCAAGAAGGTGAGTGGAAGAGAGGGTGGTACAGAAGTTTGGGAAGGGTGGGTGGGTAAAGTATGTGAGAGGAGAGTGATAAATAGCTAGAGATGGGAAGGGGGCAGAATGTAGGGAATGGTGGACAAGAGTGAAGGCATGGTTGATGAGTTTGAGGAGAAGAAAAGAAATAGAAGTGGTTCTGCTTGAAGGAGGCGATGAGTGGCAGTCCAAAAAAGGGGAGATGAGCAGCAGAATAATAATGAAATTGTACATAGATGATAAATAGGGAAATGTCTGGGGTTGGCAGGGTAGAGAGAGAGAGAAAGAGAAAGAAAGAGACATACAGTGACAGAGATGGAGGTCAGAGGTACAAAGGGGTGAATATAGTGAGTGGTGAATAAATGTGGCAGGTGGTGAATAGCAGATATGAGAGGATATTAAGACTGAGGTATGAGTGTCAATAAGATGTAACTCATGGGAAGTAATGATATTGAGAATGAGAGGTGGATGTGAAAAGGAAGTAGTTTCAGGGAGAAGGAGAAATAACTGGTCGCAGCACTCTATAAAATGGTTGGCAAATAAGTGGAAGTAATGTTTTACCAAGAACATGACCTCTTTACAGTTAGTGTCTCAATAAAATTGACCCAGTATATGCTGTAAAGTTGTTGGTGTTAAAAAGGGTATCCATCTGTACATCCATACCTGCAGGAGCACAAAGAAAATACGAACTGCACAAATCCAGTGCCTGACCTGTGGCAGATCCTTCCGAACACACATTAGACTGATCGGCCAGTCAGACACACCGTGCTCCATCCTCTTCTCCTATGTGATGTCATTGGTTATTGTCAACAATGACTGACGAACTAATACTAATCCAACTGTAGAAACCAAGCTAAAAATAGGAAACCTATGAGAGAGAGAGAGAGAGAGAGTGAGAAACTCCAAATAAGAACTGATGTGGACTGTGATGACCTATCCCATTCATGCTAGCACACAAAACAGACATAAAAGGATGAGTTCAAATGAGAGCAGTGGTTGTGACCGAGTAGTTACTTCATAAAAGATTTGTTGGAAACTTTCTAAGTTAAGAAAAAAAAAATGAAGCTATTTTAGTCATTATTGTTGATGTCATCATTATTTTAATGCTGGATTAGTGTGCAGTAGAGCACATTGCTTCTCTTGATCTTCTGTCAATTTTTCTGTGAGATGCAACATCTTGAGATCTGAAATTATTTTGTGTTGTGTGTTCTTTGATATTCCTCAACCTTGGCCATTCAAGGTCAACCCATGTCAACCCATGGCTGAACTTGTTCATTCATATCAATGTTAATATCAACATACTTATCATACCTGCAGACATCAACTGATGCCAATTCTAAAGTCCAGCCACTCTCTCATATCTCACCTTTTTATTGAGAGTTGGTATTATGTTAAAGAATTTCCTTATTTCTTCACATTTCATCAAAAATGTTCTGCTCATTTACCATGTTTGACATGATTTTATGAACACGTTTACCATTTCTTCTTTCATTGTTGCAGTTTCTTTATTGTTGTTTGTGTTTTTATTTATTTCCTAGAATGATTCAGCAATAAAGTCCACTGCTTTAATCAAAGAGAAGGAACTGAGACATAATGTATCAGTTTTGATACGTCTTATATTAATTGTTCTTCAAGGAGCCAAATTGTCTCTGCCATTGGCACAATGGTATATTCAGCAACTGATGACAGTTTCCAAGAGAGCTGCAAATAAATTTGGGGTAAGTTTCATAACCTATCATTTAATCCTATTAATTATTTTTATATTTCCTAATTACTTCGCCATGAATGAAAAAGCTTCAGGCACAGACATGACTTGATTTTTAAAATTCTCAATTATGTTTTTGCATTCTATGGCTGACCATAGCCAAAAAAATAGGCAAAACACACAATGAAAAATGTCCCTGATGGAATGAAGGTATGTGTTAGTGTGGGTGGTAACTTTCTGAACACTTACTGCAAAAGGTATCTATCATTGCCACATATGTGCAAAAAAGTGTAAGTCCCTAGCAGAACTGAAAAGCCACACCTGTGCTGCTTCAAATCATGGCATTGCTTGAAATTAAGTTGCAACTGTCATGCATTTATGTGTGTGTGTGTGTAGTGTATCATCATCATTTAACATCCATTTTCCATGCTGGCATGGGTTGGACGGTTTAACAAGAGCTGGCAAGCCAGAGGACTGCACCAACCTCTGTTGTCTGTTTTTAGTATGGTTTCTATGGCTGGATGCCCTTCCTAACACCAACCACTTTACAGAGTGGACTTAGTGCTTTTTGTGTGGCACCAGCACTGGCAGGGTCACCAAGCCACTTGTGAGACAAAGACCCCTTGACTGAGAAGGGGAGTAGTATTGAGAGACAGATGTGGCTGTGTGGTTAAGAAGTTTGCTTCTCAACCTCATGGTTTCAGGTTCAGTTCCACTGCGTGGCACCTTGGGCAAGTGTCTCCTACCATAGTTTCAGGCCAACCAAAGCTTTGTGAGTGGATTTGGTAGATGGAAACTGAAAGAAGCCCATTGTGTGTATGTGTATGTATATATATATATGTATGTTTGTTTGTGTCGCTTTGTCTTGATCTTGTGTGTCACTGTCATACAAGCAGTGTCATTTATTTCGATATTCTAAGAAAATATCCTTCCTTGAATTAAATCATTTTGAAACAGCTATTTTACTTGGAAATGTTTTAAAACTTAAAAGAAGTATCAGTGACAGAAGATTAAATTAAAAACAAAAAAAATGAATCTTTAGCCATTGTAGAAAGTGTTGGACATTTTTTTACCATTTTCTCTCTATTTTCTTCCTTCTTTATTATATACAGAAAGAATTTGATGGTCCAATCACAGAATTTCCAGATATACTTTTGCAATTGGGAAGTGTGAAATCTAGCCCTCCATCATTTACAGCTAATACTAAATTTTTACCGATATTCTCTTCATTTCGGAACTTTTGTGGACTCACCTGGTTCCTACATGTCCGTGACCAGCTGTCATTGCATAACAGATTGCGTAGGTCTTATGTAGAAAGGAAGCGCATTGTAAGTGTTCTTAACTTTTACTAATTTCATTATCATTATTGATAGATTGCTAAACTAAATGCCTTACAGAAGCATTTTAATTTCAGCTCACTTCATTCTGAGTTCAAATCTCTTCAGAGGTATCTTGACTATTTATTTATTTTATATAACTCAAAAATCATCTCTTTGCTTCACAAATTTCTGGATTTGTGCTAATGTAAGAAATCATTTTTTCCTCTTGTTTAAGGTCTGCAGAAATGATAGAGTACCAGACATAATTTCTTTTATTCTTTTACTTGTTTCAGTCATTATACTGCTGGGGCACTGCCTTGTCAGTCAAACAAATCAAGCCCAGTACTTAATTTTTTTAAAGCCTAGTACTTATTATATCGGACTCCATTGCTGAATCGCTAAGTTACAGTGATGTAATAAGCCATTACCGGTTGTCAAGCAGTGGTGGGGGACATACAGACATAAAGACACACACACATACATATATATATATATATACGACAGGCTTCTTTCAGTTTCCGTCTACCAAATCCACTCACAAGGCTTTGGTCG
>JAOPUL010006720.1:6100054-6118591 GCA_027564515.1 Octopus rubescens | reverse complement strand
CAAGCCAAAAATAGACTGGAGTCTGGTGCAGCTCCCCAGCTTGCCAGTTTCCAGTCAAACCATCTAACCCATGCCAGAATGGAAAACAGACATTAAAATGATGATGATAGATTTGACAGAGTATTCCTGACCAACCAGCAGAAAAAACCCCTACAAAGACTCTTGATTGCTTTTTACTTTCAAAGTTAGCCTTTACAAAACTATTGAATCATCTAAGCCTTATGGCACTTCAAGGCAGTTGCCAATTTTATACTATCTCTTGTAGCAAATGTGCTTTAACTCTGACTCACCAAAGACAACTAAGCAAACCCAACATACACACACGCAACAAAAACCATATCTCAAATCCACCAAATAGTCCAGACAGTGCAAGTGAAGAACATGGTGTATAAGTGTATAATACCTGGAAAATCTCACCCAATTTTACCTATTAGGTGGCTTTTACCTACTGCAGCAACTCTTGCAAAGCTATTGTTCAACAATAAAGATGCCTTTCAAACTGCACTCAATCCTGGTCTTTTGCTAAGAACTTTGCAGAATTTTCCTATCCAGCACTCATCAAGCAGTATGTCTAAAGAAAAAAGTTTCACTTTAGCAGCCTACTCTGCATTCAACTGGACAATGGACACACTTGCAAAACTCCCTTCTCTAACACCTTGAGTTTTCTGCTCTAATCAGTGACCACTAGTACAGTTTCCACAGAGCTAGATCTACTGGAGACCTGTTCTATATCACTCACTAATGGTTCATGCCCTGGAGATGTTCAGTGAAGTAGCATCATTACATTTGACATTAGCAAAGCCACTGATTATATCTGGCTTGAGAATAATCAAGCTAAGTTGCCTACTTGTCTTTGTGTTCATTTTTCTTTGATCTATTGGATTAAAAGCTACCTGTTAGATCTTTATCACCACAGTATGTACTAACTCACCCTATCAACTTTAGAGTACTAAAAGTTTTGGTTATGTTTCCCACACTCTTTCTTTTGCACATTAACAACTTGCTTGCTGTCATCACTATTAAGATCAATTTCACAGTAATTTTAATAGAGAGGGTAAAAAAATGAAATACAACAAAATAGCACTTAAATTTAACTTTTGTTTTATTTTTTTGTCTAAAAACTAACAAAGGAAAGAGACGGTCTATTGACAATGAGTTAATTTTAAATTAACAATTCTCACCAAAAATATAAATGGAAAAAAATGTATAGGACTATTAACTATATTTGTCTCACTTCATAATGTAACAGAATAAAAAATAGATTATAGAAACCATTCAAATTATGTTTCTCTGAAATTTGTTTTACATAAAAGTAATTCTCCATTTCAATAATTTGATTGTTTAAATCAGTAGTTCTCAGCCATTTTCTATATATAAGTCCCTTTGATTCCTATTTTATTCGGAAGAACCTTCATAGATATTTGATGTTTAAAAAATCCTATTATATTTTTATAATTAAATATTATTAGGAATTGTATAAAAAAAAAATTGTTAAAATATTTTGTGTATTGTAGAAGCATAACCAATTTATTGCACATAAATTTTAATAACAAAATCTTATATGGACCCCCGTTGAGAATCACTGGTTTAAATGAAAAAATATAAATAGAAATATGGTTTATCAAGTAACTTTCAAATGTTACCTAAAAACTTTTAGAGAATCTTGATGCTTAGAAGCTTTATATCCAATCAGATAGAAATAAAATTATGCATATCTAATGCCATCATTTTCAATTAATAAATTTCATAATTTCATTTTGTTTAATCAGATAGTGAAACAAATCATGAAGCATAAAATGTAACTCCAATTCCTAACCAGATGCAAATTTTGCAAAGAGACCATTAAAAAAAGAAAGAAAGAAAAGCCTTTAAGTTATCTTTTCTTCTAAACTACAGAATCATGTATTTTAATCTCTTGTCACCAGTTCTTCATTTCAAAGTCTAACAATTTTGTATTGCATTTTGCTTTTCTTCCAAATACTTAGGCCACATTTAGCAACAGGACCCTTGACACGGCTGCTTTTAGCAACAGGACCCTTGACACGGCTGCTTTTAGCAACAATACTCTCGACATGGCCGCTTTTAGCAACAGGACCCTTGACGTGGCTGCATTTATCAACAGGACCCTTGATGCAGCCATTTCCGCTTTTACCAATGGGACTTGACATGGGCGCTTCAGCTTTTAGCAACAGGACTCTTGACACAGGTACCTAACAGGCACAGGACTCCCGATGCGGACGGGTCTTCTTGAGTACAGCAAGGCGCCAAGTATCTCGGAACTTTGTCATCTCATCTGAAAGGTTCAGCATTCTGAGGTTGTCTTTCAGTACTTTGTCCCATGTCTTCCTAGGTCTCCCTCTTCCATGAGTTCCATCCACTTTGAGTAAACAGCCTTTCTTTATGGAACTATTGGTCTCCATCCACATCACATGACCAAACCAGCGGTCTTCTCTCTTGTACACTGCATCTAATTCCTTTTATGTCTAGCTTCTCTCTTAGTTCACTGACACTGTCTCATAAGTACCCTTACATTACACATCTAGCAGAGCATACTAGCCTCATTTCTTTCTAGCTTTCACATGTCCTCTGAATTCAGGGCTCATGTCTCACTTCCATGTAGAATTGCAGTTCAGATACATGCGTCATAGTCTTCCTTTTACACGGAGAGATAGAGATCTTTGGTTGCTAACAGAGGTAAGAGCTCTCTGAATTTTCTCCATCCTATACTTATCCTAGCCACTACACTATCTGTACATCCTCCCCCACTACTAATCCTGTCTCCTAGGTAGCAAAAATCATCCACTACATATGAACAACCTCCAGGGCATTTGGTGGATGAAGAGTAGGGAGCTGATCCTTGGTGAATCCCTACCTGTACACCCAATTTTTTGTTGTACATGGCCTGTACAGTTTTCACCAGCCACTCATCTACTCCTAGCTGCCTTAGAGCCCACTAAATCACACTGCAGGGCACACTATCGAAAGCTTTCTCTAGATCAACAATTGCCATGTATAGTGGTTTATCTTGGCTAGGTACTTCTCTTGCAGTTGCCTGACTATTTATATGGCATCAGTAGTGCTTCTCCTTATGGCAAAGCCAAACTGCATTTCATCTAGCTTAATTCTGCTCCTGATTTATTGAGCTATAACTCTCTCTGTAATTTTCATCACCTGGTCCAGAAGTTTGATGCCTCTATAATTGTTTCTATCTAAGTCATCTCCCTTACCCTTATAGCAGCTAACAATAACGCTGCTACACCAGTCACTGGGTATTACGCCTTCCTGAATAACCTGATTAACTATGCTGGTGATTAGTCCATATCCTACCATACCAGATATTTTGAGCATCTCAGCAGTGACTCCAGATGGACCAGAGGCTTTCCCAGTTTTCATATCTTTGATTGCCTTGTCTACCATGCTGCTGTCCTTCTGTTGGGTTCACATGAGAGAGACTCCCTTTATTCCATTCATTCTCCACGTTCAATAGCCTTGCATAGTAACTCTTCCATGCTTCTTTCTTGTTTGCATCACTAATTGCAAGCATACCATTATCCATCTGCACACATTTCTCTCCCACAATATCTCAATTCTCTACGACACACTCTTGCGATCCGGAACACGTTGCAGGACATTGGCAAACCTCTTCTTTTCTGCTTCTGCCCTAGCTAGTTACACCTGACGTCTAGCTTCCTGTTTAGCTTTCTGATATGATTCTTTGCTACCCCTTTTTTTCCATTCTTTCCAGACTCATCTCTTCTCTTTTATGGCCCCGTCAATGTCACAGTGATAAGATGATTGTTAAGTTTCCTGTAGTTGGTGTTGCAGACCAGTAAGCCAAAGATCTTTGGGGTCGCCTGTCTGAAGGCAGTAGGTGCTTGTGCTTAGTGTGAAAAATAATGTTACGATTGCAGTTTCAATTTCCTTCAGTCCCCAAAGCCTTTGTGGGTTTGCACACACATCCATAGACATGTACGTATATGTACACAATACAATATTGTGCCTAGATACATGTCCATGGTCCTATGTACTTACTCATGGGTGGAGAAACACAGACATACATAAACAAGCGGCATGTGCTCGAACCACCCTCGCATAAGTTGTGCTGAGGGGTGGGAGGGAAGGGAAATGGGTTTCATCTAGTGGAATAGGGGATTGGGAATTGTACGACTATATTACTATCACCAGCATCATTATCAACAACCTGAAATATCCTGAATTATCAACAACAGCATGAGAATTTTGAGAGAAGAAAATGACCGCCATTTTGCTAAATTGAAAATTACAATTGGTAACGAAAGTTAGTTGAATTGGGGATTGCCTGACTTGGGGTGAAAATTGAGAACTACGATGGTTTGAAAGATTGTTAGAGAGGAGAGAGAAAGCAGGGGACTGAAGGAAGTTTGGCTAAATCATATTGTCACACATATGTAGCAGCAGTAACAATTGAGAGGTTAACAGAATAAACGGAAATAAAAATAATTTCAATATTTTTATCGATATTATGGTTTGATATTGGATCAACATTGAGTGCCTTATTCTTGGATGTGTACAGATTCCAGCCTAGATTCTGACTAGGATAGTAATGTCTTTATCCTCCAGTGATCTAATGGATAAAGACATTACTCCTATTAAAGGCACCCAAGGGCCTGGTGATGTTGTTAACAACACCAAACAAGGGATTAAGTCTACTACACAACAACAACGGGCTTGGTCAACCCAAATCTATAGTTGAAAACATTTATCCCAAATATCACATAGCTGACTTGAACCTAAAACCACATAGCTGCAAAGTAAATTTCTAAAATAAACCAGTTCTGCTTGCACCTCCATCTTTTCTCATGTTTTCCTCAGTTCACAGCTATCTTCCTTTCATCAATCCACAGTACGTTTAATATCCCCTGCACATGTTATTCTCTCTTTAAACATATCAAAATTACATTTTTCCTCAGTTTATTTTTTGCAAAAATGAAAAAAAAAGCTCTTTTGTTTACTAAGCATTAAATAAAAGTTTCAGTATCCATTTTATTTATGTGTTTTAGAAACCATCCACATTAAAAGATGAAGAATGGTGTGCTTTGTGTGAAGTTTGTCTTACCTGGACTCTCCATTTTATACCATTCAGCCATTATTTAACTGATGAAGCATGGTCTTACAAAGTTCTTCTGTCAGTCTTATCAGAATTAGAACCTTCAGTTTATACAGCTCAAATCCTGGCAACTTTCTGTCATGATGTGGAACAGCTTGATTCCGAAGTTCAAGAAAAACTGGAGATCTTTTTGAAACGATGGCAAACATTTCCAGTTATCAAGGTGCAAAGTATTAAGCAAAAAAGTGGCATTATCAAAAGAAGTTCTTCGTCTGAGAAGTCTTTGTCCGTTTACTTCCAAGAATATTGTGGAACTGTTGAAAAGATGATTGATAAAAAAAAGAACTACTTTGGAAATTACTATGAGTTTATGTTTGATTCCAAAACTGCCAAAGAACACAGTATTAGTATTGGTTCCTTCCCATTTGAAACAAGTGAATCATATGGTAAGTTCTTGGATATGTTTTATGACATTTCATTTTCAAAGCTCCTGGAAGATGAAGAGAGATCACACTCTAAGTCTGTCTACCCATTAGTTGATGCATTCACTAAAGAAATTGTTGCCATGCAAATGGAATCTATGCCATTTCGAACAATGACAGGTCGACATCCTAAACAGAGTCTACTTATTCTATCAAAACCTTGCAAAGAACTGAGCAATTTTAAAGATTCCAATAATGTATTGGATCCAAGTTTTGGTTCAGTTAATCAACAAACTCCTAAAAAGGTGAAAGGTCTTTTTAATCGAAGCCATTCAGCCGATGCCTCATATCACTACCCTGCAAGTCCTGTTAGTCAAATGACTGCAACTGAGAGAAGACAGTTGTGGAGCCAAACTAAAGTGAGACAGGGTAGATGTAAAGAAATGACAATGTCACAGATTAACAGATCGAAATCTATGGGTAGTATTTCAGACAAACAAAATATATTGTGGTCATTTGATATTGATTTTGGTTCTCAATATTTGAAACTGAACCAGATGGTTGATTGGCTGATTATGTGGGCTAAAAAGAACCAAGTTCTCATTTCCCAACTTGAGGAGGAGCAAAAAGATGGTGATTCTAAATCTGCCATGCATACCATTGTCCAGCCTCAGTTGTTGGTTCTTGCTTTGTGGCTTTTAGAACAAAAGTACTATCCTTTAACTAATACAACTACTGATAAACATTCAACCCAGTTTACTTCCAGTCTAAATGAAGCTTCCCAGAAACTGACTTCTTCTCAGAGTTCCAGAAGTAACTTAGAAAAGAAGAAAAGAAAGAAAAAATGTCATTCTTCATCTCTGTCGAAAAATAAAGGGCTTTCACTTTCTCCAGCTCTTTCATTTGATAAAGAAGAATTTAGAAAATGGTTGAGAAGTTCAGATAATGGAACCGAAGTCAGTAATGAGTATGAAGCTCAGTCTTTGTTGTCTAATAAAATTAGCAGCAAAACTAAGAAGAAAAAGAAAAAACAAAAGAAGAAAATTGTACGGGACTCTTTGGAAACGGTGAAAACTCTTGAGTTTAAAAACATGGAAGAGGAAGAGCAAGAAGAACGTGAAGAAGTGAATCAAGCATATGAATACGTTCTCTACACGTGAGTAAATTACTAACTTTGTTGTTGTTGTTGCTGCTTAGTCCTTGGTTAGCTCTGATCAAAGATGACCATCCTATCATGTTTTAGACATAGTGGTGCATGTAGAACTAATTAGCCAACATGTACTCTTATCTTTTTTAACACAGTAGGTTGTGAGTTCTTTCTCCTGATTAAGTGAGAGAGAGAGAGAGAGAGAGAGAGAGAGAAATTTGACTGCTCTTTTTTGCAAGTTGAATGACTTAATTAGTATTGACTTAATTAGTAACTTTGTGTTTGCAGATGTGACTACTGAATATCATCATCATCATCATTTAATGACCATGTTCCAAGCTGGCAAGGGTTGGATGGTTTGACAGGATTCAATGGGCTGAAAGACTGCATTGTACTCCAATCGTCTATTTTGGCATAGTTTCTATGACCGGATGCCCTTACTAATGTCAACCACTTTACAGAGTGTACTGAGTGCTTTCTTTGTGGCACTGGCATTAGTAAGGTTGCCATGCAGCTTGCAAGACTATGAAACCCACCCAAAGGGGCAGCAAAGGGCTTCAGCTTTATGTTAAGAGAAGAGGAGTTAAAGTATGGGAAAATCTATTTACTGAAATACACTTTAGATGCTAATACCTGCTCCAATCATTATTCTGGTGGCAAATAAAAGAAATCATTATTATTATTACCTCTGGTGAATTGAAAACTTACCAAATTGTAGTAAATTGAGTAACATTTACAAATTTAGTTATTATTAGATATTGATATATTCACTTGTGCCGGTGACATGTAAAAGATACCCAGTACACTCTGTGGAGTGGTTGGCATTAGGAAGGGCATCCCGCCATAGAAACCAAGCCAAAACAGACTGAAGCCCGGTGCAGTTCTCCAGCTTACCATCTCCTGTCAAACCATCTAACCCATGCCAGCATAGAAAACAAGCATTATGATGATGATGATGATATATTCTGTTGTGTGCACTCTTTTTGGTTGTTATAGTCACAACATTTTGGCTGTTGTCCCCCCCCCCTCCAAACCTTGTTTGCATGCCTATAATATTCAGTAATGTTCTCAGGACTTCAAACGGGTCTCTATTAAATCCATAAGGGTGGAGTGTTTCCATTCTGTTGTTCAGACCAAGGATAACTTCCTTTTAGTTATTCTCCTAGTTATGATGTCACCAGCTCATTCCACTTGAATTTGAACCAGGGAATAGACTGGTTGACTGGCCCAGGGGTTGAACTCATAACCACTGAGTAAACTACTACACTTCACACTTGAAAATTTAATCATTATCCAGTAGAAACCTGTTCTCTCCCCACCCCTTTTTTTCCTCTCATACCACTCATTCTTCTAGCATAGCATCTATTTGGTTTTGGATTTACTTTGTTTTTGCTTGAAGAAATTTACTCTAAGTTCTAAGAAATAATGGTTGTTTCAATATAAATATCTTCAGATGATTCTGAACTAATGTAGAATTATTTAAAATTATTTGATTCAATATTTTCCTTTCTATGATTACATATAAAGTGATGCTGATGTGCAAACATTTGTTTCATTTATATATTATTTTATTTGCATATTTTTCAGTATCAATGAAACTTTTGCCACAGCACTCAGCAATGTCTCAGTTTCTGAGACTCAACAGCCTCAAGTGTAAGTCAGTTCTTGTCTAAGTTTTCTTAAATATTCCAATGTTCTTCACCCAATGCTGTCTGAAGTGGATTAGGTCCTAGCATGTCTGGCAATTGGATTCATAACTTTGAATCCTGCTTGTATCTTTAGGATTATACAGTTCTTTAAGATCTATATAGATCTTTAAGACTATACAGTTTTCTTAACCTCATTAACTTGGCCATCTGGCATATCAGACAGGAGATAGGTGGCTTCAAGAAACAGGAATAATTAATTCCTGACATAGACACAGTCCTACTGTGTGGCACCTTGGGCAAGTGTCTTCTACTATAGCTCCAGGCCAACCAAAGCCTTGAGTGGATTTCGTACACGGAAACTGAAGGAAGCTTATTATATACAGGGTATTTGGGCTAAATTTGACGATTTTTTTTTATGTCTCTTTTTTTTTCAAGAACAGCTTGGTATATCAGTGAATAGTCAATGGCGTTGGAGAGCATAAATATTAAAGTTGAGTAACAGTTAGCTGAATATTGGAAAAAGAGTTATCTGTATCATGATAATTCATGCTAGGTATCAAAATACCAACACCATGACCGCTGCTCAATGCTCTGTGAACACTGTAAAGACTGTAAAACATGACATGGACAGCTGCAATGGAGATTATGAAGTCATGGCCAGCAGGTCCTTGGGTGTGTCTCCAGTGAGGGTGACATCATGCCACTCCACATCCTTGAACAGGGCCTTAGGCTCAATTCAGACAGCTATGTGAAACTGCTGGAGACTGTGGTCAAACTCTGGCTGGAAAGGTTGCTGCTGGAGGGCCATATGCATGGCAGTAGAATTCAGTTCCTTGCCAGACCTCCAGAAAGAGTCGGAAGTGAACTTCACCAGTTCCAATTTTTGGCCTCCTAATACCTCTGATTGTAATCCCATGGAATTACTATGTGTGGGGCACGGTTGAGAAAGACACCAACCATTCTGCTTGCAACACCAAAGCCAAGCTGGTGGCCAAGATCAAGGAGTTGTTCAAAGATCTTCCTTGGAACAAGGTGACGAATGCATGTGCCAGATTCCAGAGCCATCTTGAGGCCATGGGAGAAGCTGAGGGCAGCTAGTTTGAGTAAACTTATCTCCTAGCCATAATCTAGTTAATATATTTTGATATTTTTAAAATACTTTTATTCTTGAGTGGGATATTGTTTTCTTTTCCTTTAATGCAAACTGTCAAATTTAGCCTGAACACCTGACCATAGGGAAATATTACCTTGCTTGGAACCAGGTGAGGATTGGTGACAGGAAAGGCATCCACCTATAGAAAAGTAGCCTCAATAAACTCCCCTCTGACTCGTGCAACCCTGACCCAGTGGACGTTAAAATTATGATGATGATTTTACTTTTCCCTTATTGAGACTAATTTCATCACTCTTAAACTCACCGTTCTAATATTCACACACTTAACATCTTCAATATCAAATCACATTCAGTTTATTTTTCACCAGTTCCCGCCGTTCCCTATAATGAACAGCAAATTGAAAATTCAAAACATTTTATTAAACAAAGTTTTGTTTTATTTTTCAGAAGCCATGCTTGCATGGAAAAACGGACGTTAAAGGATGATGATGATGATGATGATAGTGATCCTCTGAGTGTTTCTGTTACATCATCGTTTACGGTAGACAGTTTGGATGATGTAGAAATTTCTTCAAACCAGAAACTTCTTCAGACTTTACAACCAACAGTATGTAATACTAAAAATAGTGTTTTATCAGAAACGCATTCATCTTTAGATAACCAAACCAAATCTAAAAGGCAAGAACTTAACAAAGAAAGTATAATTTCTGAAGTTAAGCAAAATGTAAAACAGGATGTAATGGATGTTATCCAGGTGGAAATCCAAAAGCTGATTGATGTAAGCAAGTCATTCTCTATATTTTCTCTCCTTCTCCTCATTTCTAGTTTCTGTGATATGTTGTCTAAAGCTGAACAGATGTTGAGATTCATATGGTCACCAAGTTCACATCATAGAAAAACATGTGACCTAATTTCTTAGTTTCAAGAAACACACCCATTAAATTTTGAAAGCAGTATTGTTCTCTAAATAGGTTAAACTGAAGCAGTGAAATTCATTATTCTATCAACATCAATGTACATTGTTTAAAAAGGAAAAGCTACCATTCCAGTTGGTGTTATTAAAGAAATACAACTATAAACATACTATACTCTCTTGTCCTCCTCAACTCCTTCAAAAATGTCAAAATTTACAGATGCATTCAATCCATACAAAGTATGTAAAAATCTAATATGATTTTTGATTTAATATATTCCATTTGTAATATCAATCCAATTTGTTTAACCTTCTTGGAAAATATCATTACCATCATAACCCTATTTAACATTTGTTTTCAATGCTGGTGTGGGTTTGTGGGATTGACAGGAATTGGCAAGCTAGAGGACTGCACCAAGCTCCAGTGTCTGTTTTGGTATGATTTCAACCGCTCGATGCCCTTCCTAATTCCAAGTACAAATTAAAGATTAAACATTAACTAATTTCGATGATTCAGTATATTCGTTTACTAACAGAGAATGACCAGCTGAGCCAGAGGAAATATCAACTGCCTCCTCCTAAAGCTGACCACCATTTCTTCACTGACTTCATGTTAACTAATCCATCACTTTGAAGTAAAATTGTGTTCCTAAACTTAGCTAGAATGTCTCTGATCGCAAAAGGTTCAATCAATTTACACTAATCTCTAGGATAAATGAATATATGTCCTTATTTTCCTACAATAAAACTGTTTGATTCAGCTGATAATGATATTTATCTTAAGGTGGCATGTTAAAAACACCCATGCCAGTGACACATTAAAGGCACCCAGTACATTCTGGAGTGTTTAGTGTTAGGAAGAGCATCTAGCCGTAGAAAGCATGCCAAAACAGACTGGAGTCTGGCGCAGCTCCCCGGCTTGCCTTTCTCCAGTCAAACCATCTAACTCATGCCAGCATGGAAAATGGATGCTAAATGATGATGATGATGATGATGATGATGCATTAAAGGTTAGAATGATAAGTTAATCTCTACAGGATCTCTGTCTGGCAGTTGGCTGGCAGAATCAGAAGAGCATTGAGTAAAATACATTGTGGTATTTGATTACATCGCTTTACTTTCTGAGTTCAAATCTCAGCCTTGCCTATCATCCATTCAAAGTTTATAAAATAAGTACTAGGGTGTTATATTTAACTATATCCTAGGGTATGGCGCCCCAGCATGGCCACCACCAATGACTGAAACCAGTGAAAGAGTCTGAAGCACAATAACAATTTCATCACTTTTTTAATCAGAACCAAGTCAATCAGTTTCTTCTTGTATTAAAAGAATATTGGAAACAAGCAAATTAATAACAACAATAATAGATGATTTAGTTTATTTTGCAACCATTTAATTCTCAACTACAAAACTGCATTTAGAGAATAGATTTTTGTTTTCATTTTATTCACAAACCTCAGATTGTGGATTGGTAGTGGTTGTTGTTTATCAGAACTACAACAGAACTCTTATTATTGGTCTTAATATTCCTGTTTGTCAATACCTCAGTTTTTATCATTTTCCCTACCTCCATCCTCTCTGCCCTGTCAACCATTTCACCCCACGTGTCATCCCCTAACACCCATCATTTCTCTATCATCTGAGACCAGAATAGGTACATACTACATCTCAGTTACCTTTCTTCATCCCACCCCAAACCACTTCCATTTCCCATTATCTTCCCCCACCTACTGTCTCCACCAACCACTTATCTTTGCCGTCATCTCTCTCACTATCACTCTCTTTATCTTCCTCTCTAACTCACTCTCTTTTCTCTTCCAACTGGGGTAGCCATGTATCTACTCTACAAGATATCCATCTCTGTCCCTCTATACCTTTAATCTCTCAACTGGCACAAAGCAACCACCACTTCAGTACTACTCCCTCCTCCCAGTCGAGGGATTTTTTCTTGCAAAGTACCTGGTGACCCTGTTGGTGATGGTGCCACAAAAAAGGCACCCAGTAGACTCTGTAGAATGGTTGGCATTAAGAGGGGTATCCAGCTGTAGAAACCATGCCAAAACAGACAATGGAGCATGGTGCAGCTCCTGTCAAACCATCCAACCCATGCCAGCATAGAAAACGGATGTTAAATGATGATGATGATGATGATTATCATATATAATTCTTATAACATTGAGTAGTTAAGACGCTTGCTTTGGAACGATAAGGTCCCAGGGTTGACCCTCAGCATGTGGCATCCTTATTTATGGCTTCAGGTTGTCCCAAGCCTTGTGAGGGAAATTAATGTACACATTTAAGGTCCTTGTGTTTGTGTAGTACTCAGTCACCTCACATGTTAATGGGTAGGTGGCTCAGTGGGTTGAGCCACTGGAGGACTGAGCATCAAAACTGACAGATAACTCATTTACTGTTTAGTTTGTTTTTAGATTTAATTTAAAATCTTTCATTTGAGTCTTTCATTGGTAAATTGATGATCCCAGCTGAAGAGTCACATGTAATAAGTAACTATAAAATTTTTGCTACAAAAATTCATTGTAATAATAATAATAATAATAATGGTTTCTGATTTAGGCACAAGGCCAGCCATTTCGTGGGAGGGGTTTAGTAGATTACATTGACCCCAGTGTTAAACTGGTACATAATAATAATAATAATAATATATTACAGTTTATTAATGCCTTAGTATTTTTAATATTTTGGTTTTGTACTTTCTTTGTTTTCTAGGTTCAAAATGACCGATTCCAGTCTGTTATAGATGCCTTGTTGCCTCATAAAAAGGCAAAGAACAAAAGAAACAAGAAAGCAAACAGCATTAATAAAATTCCAGCTGGTACCAATGTGGCTGAAGATAGTTTTAGTTCCGATTCAGAATCTGAGAATCAAAGACCACCTGTGACAATATCTTCTAAAAAGACACAAGTTGATTTTAGAGTACCAGATTCTACCTCATCCTTCAGACAAAGAAGTATAAAACATCCTAAAAGTTCAGTTGGAAATATTAGAGAAGTCTTAAAGGAATTGGAAAATCTTCAAGAAGTATCTCAGACTACAGATAGTTCTTCAACGTTAATTTCAAAACCTTTGAATAATAATAACTACTATCAAAGAATTGATCCTCCAGAAAATTACCAGCACCAACAGATTGTTAATAATAACAGAAGAGTAACTGATGAAACGAAGGGTAGGGTAACCAATGAAGGCTCACATCAGAGATATCGTTTATTTAATCTCAACAGTGTAATCTCTGAATCTCCACCTCTGTTATCATTGCCACAACTTCATTCAGTAACGGAACCTCCTCCAGTTAATAATCAGGTGGTGCCTGAATCGACTCCAGAGAACCCTGTCAGAATGCCTTTGCTTTGTCTTACAAAGAAACAACCCAATATCTTTAAAATTCCAGAACCTTATTTATGTGTTCCTAGAGTTAGCCAAGAAACTGTGAAAATTAACAATAAAGTTTCTTCATCCCAGAAATCTGCAAATTCTGGCAGCAGCAAATTTGTAAATTATCACAATGCAACTAATACTAATATCAATACAATGCAATTTCCCAAACAAACTTTTAAAATGTTGATTGAGTCTTCTGATCTGGAAGAACCAGAGGAACCTTCACAGATGCGACTACTAAAAATCCCTAAAGATAAATCCGAGTTACTTGGCCCTCAACTGTCTTATCAGCTCATACCACCTGAATTCATTGTTGGCTTTAAGCAAAAACTTTTAGAAAAAAATGAAAAGAAAAAGAAAAACTTTATAAAGTTTCAGCAAAATGAATTACAGAAACTGAATGAAGAGAATGAAAAAAGCAGCTCAACTCCATCGCAATTTCAGTATCTTGAGCTGAAACAGCCATCTTCTAAAGAAGAGGAACAATCAACACAATCAAAAGTTAATAAAGCCTCTCATGTAAACAATCTCAAACGGTAAGTCATTGATTATGTTTTTAGGCAAATAAAAGATTGACTGATTACAGCAAATGATGGACTAAACCAGTCATCTGGTTTAACCCCACCCTTGGCCCTTGGATGCCTTTATCAGAGTTCACTTTGTTGTAAGTTTTTACCTCAGGTCTTTAGTATGCCTTTTCCCTTTTAGCCACTCATCTTGTGGCCCTGGAAAAGGTCATGGCTACTTTCCCCTCCATCTTCTCACTAAAACATATAAACCTTTTTTAAATGATACCCTATTTATTTAAATGACCTTCACCTGATGATTCTTTCATATCGTGTGGCTTTGTGAACATACAGCTTTGGTTAAAAATAATATTGGCAACACTTGTTTGATTCTTGGTCGAATCATTTCATTTTACTTTCTCTTTCTACCTCCAATTTCCATCTACATTTAATAGACTGGAATTGGTTGAGTTTTATAAGCCTCACTTATTCTTGACACTCTGTAGATGAAGACTTCAGTGGTGATTCAACATCCTGCTAATGGGTACAGGAAATTCTAGAAATACTGCGGCGGTGGCGGCGGCGGAGGAGGAGTAGTGTTTATAGTCTGGAATTCAAAACTAAGTTTGGTTAACATGATTAATGTTTATAGGCAAGTGATTAGGATTATATTGAAAGGAAAGAATTATTGTCAGAGTAATATATGTAATCAACTATGAATTAATAAACCTTTAGCTGACCAGTTTAGAAACTATTTGAACTGTGAATATCATCGTTTGCATTTTATGCAACGTTTCTGTCAAACAAGTGTCTGTTCATCTCCAGGTGGGTTTGAACTCAGAGCTTTTATTTTTATTTTTATTTTTACTGAAAGTAAATGTAGAAATGTAGAAATAAGATACTTGAAGGCGACTTGAGATTGGCATGGATTGGATGTGTTTTATACTGGCATGGGTTGAATGTCTTTTATGGTGCCAAACCTTTTAGTCACCTCTTACAATATGCAGGAATATGGGGCACCTGTTCTGAAAACTGGGAGACTGATCAAAACCTAGTGTCAAGTACAAAAGCAAAAATGGGATTAATAATATAGGAAATGTTATTTATTATAGAAATACCAATTGACTGGAGGGAATGGAACTGGCTAAGTGGACGGGTCAGTTGATCATGTTCTGTTTTTAACACTTGTCTGTATTTCTTGTTGAGATACTTAACTTTGCGCAATATCCATCTCACCATAAATAGGTACTACAGAGTGGTGAGATGTATTACTGTAACCAGTTGTGAGTTTAGTGTAATTAGCAAATGTTTAATTAGATGATAGTTATTGAGTTTAGTTGCTCTGGTAAGAAAAGTTTCTTATAATAGATTAATGTCCTCCTTGTATGGAGATTATATCATCATTTACTGAATGCTGAAAACAAGCACCAACCTTAGAACATAGAGATTCAGAAACCTCTTTAGCAGTTCTCTGAACTTTCTTCAATCACTTCAGATCTTAACCATTATCTTCATCTTTAGTAATAATTGTCTTCAAGGTAACTGAATTTAGTTACCATTTCTAGATATCCATGCAATCATTCCAACATATTCAAACTCTGGTTGCTTGTACTGTTAGCTATTTTCTACATCAGTCCACTACAGACCCTACATAACCCTTTATACATACAGTCCCTACACAGTGGCACTCCGTCGGTTACGATGATGAGGGTTCCAGTTGATCCGATCAATGGAACAGCCTGCTCGTGAAATTAACATGCAAGTGGCTGAGTACTCCACAGACACGCATACCCTTAACATAGTTCTCAGGGAGATTCCGCATGACACAGAATATAACAAGGCTGGGCCCTTTGAAATACAGATACAACTCATTTTTGCCAGTTGAGTGAACTGGAGCAACATGAAATAAAGTATCTTGCTCAAGGACACAATGCGCCACTGGGAATCGAACTCACAACCTTACGATCATGAGCTGAATATCCTAACCACTAAGCCATGCACCAGTGAAATATAATGCTTATTTATTCACATTAATCATGCATTATCGTGGAGCTTCGAGATTTCTATGATATGAGCGTTTATTTTAGAATGACATTGTAGGGTAGGTGAGAGAGGCCAGATCTGGCTAGTTTGAACATAAAACATGTAGAATATTTAGGCCGGTTATGGCTGGTTTAAATGCTAAAGGGTTAAGATTTATTGGTCCCTGTCTGAGGAGTCAAGATGAGGTTGTACTGAGACATCAGTTGTTGGTTTGGAAGCTTATTCACAGCATTAGATGGAGAAAATAACCAAGCTTCATGTATAACAACCAACTGGCGCAAGACACTAGGGTAACATTGAGAAATCTGCCCACAGACACACTGGGAGGCCCTTTGTTGGGAGTGTCTGAGTTCACTCACAGAAAAAGGAGAATATCAATTCACCTGAGATTGCTCAGACTGAAGCATTTATATTTCCTAACAAAATCTCATAAAAATGAATGATAACACTGTGTAAGACAAGTTTTGTCCCTGGGGGGTAGCAACTGTTATTTCCTATTTGTTTATCCCTAGAAAGTATGAAAAATGGCTAATATTTCCTTCAAACTTTGCTTTTGTTACGATATTTATTCAAACCCCAAAGAATCCCCCTCAACACATGGTTATGATGCTCCCCCACTACTCCTGTTCATGATCAGAGATGCATATATTGTCAGCCACAAAGGGACATGCTCAAGTGGTTAAGGTCAAGCAAATATTTGTTATTGAGCAGAATATTTGCTGTAACGATATTTCTGCTTCAACAACTCAAAGCTGAATCTGTCTGAAATGTAATGGAAAATAGGTCAGTTTCAAAAACATTCATGTCCAGGTCACAAAAGCAAAGTTTGAAGGGAATTGTAATCATTTCCTTTGATTTCTAGATAGAAGCAAAGACAAAGACAAAGACAAAGACAAAAATTAAAATTTTGTTACACAGAGTTTATAGATTCGGGCCCGAAAGACCTCTAAATCCGATTGGCTATTTCGTCGTTGTCGACTTCTGGAGTTTCTCCGAGAACATCATCGCACTCATCCACCACTTGATTTCGAATCCATTCCTCTCTATCAATAACTCTTGGCTAAATGCTATTAATACATAAATAATTGCTTTCTTCAAAGTGTCCTGGCGCCTGTTGTTGACAGCTGCCTCTGTGAAATGCCGCTTAACTAGCTCGCTAATACAGTCTCTCTGTAGTCATTGCACGTTAGGAAAGCCTCGATCAATTTCCAGTACCCGGTTGCTTGTCTATGAGTGTTATCTAAGTCGGTTATATGGATCACAAATAAGTGATTTCTGTGACCGACCAGTTTGAAAAGTAAACACCCTAGGCTATATCTATCCGCTAACCCTAACCCTAACGATCTGGATGAGCCATTATAGTTGCTCCAAGTCCACATTAGCATATTCTAGAAAACCAGTCGGTAACCATCAGACAGCTGAAAATACCTGTGCAGGTTTTCGAAGCTTTTTTGCCCTCTCTCTTCTCAACAGGTTATCATGATGAGGATGAGGAGGATGAGGATGAGGATGGTGGTGGTGGTGGTGATGATAATGGTGGTGGTGGCAGTGATGGTGATGATGATGATGATGATGATGATGATGATGATGATGATGATGATGATATCTTTTAATGGCCACAAGAGTCCAAGACATTAATAACAATAATAATGAAAAATATTAATTGACCAATATCAGGAATTCTTTTAAACATTTCTAAACAGATCATGCCAGACGTCACCACCTTTCACTTCAGGTCAACATCTGTTGAGTGACATCTGTTAAGTGACATCTGTTTCAAACAATTTTTCCATCTGTTTTATTAAACTTTCTCCCCAATTCTTGGATTTGCATTTTGAATATATTGTTTAACAGATTTTTATAACCTGCTGATATATAAATGTTAATAATAATAATAATAATAATAATAATAATAATAATAATAATAATAATAATAATGGTGTAGGTGGTGATGGGGTATTGAATATGATGAGAAATATGTTCACGTGACGATGATGATGCGTTGTGGATGATGATGATGATGATGATGATGGCGGCGGCGGCGGCGGCCGTGGTGGTGGTGGTGGTGGTGGTGGTGGTGGTGGTTATGATGATGGCAATGGTGATGGTTGTAATGTTGGAGACGTTTTCGTTGTTGTTGTTGTTGTTGTTGTTGGTGTTGTTGTTGTTGTTGGTGGTGGTGGTGGTGTTGTTGCTGGTGTTGTTGTTGTTGTTGTTGTTGGTGGTGGTGGTGGTGGTGGTGGTGGTGGTGGTCGTCGTCGGGG
>JAOPUL010006720.1:5980807-5993062 GCA_027564515.1 Octopus rubescens | reverse complement strand
GGGGGAAGGAAGCTAAACTTGCAAAATAGGTGTAGTTGGTAGTTACATATGTGTGTGTGTGTGTGTGTGTGTGTGTGTGTATAAGGAATAAGCTATGCAGTGAATTTGCCATGGGGTGTGGACAGTCCAACGTTTGGGACAAGGTCCTTCTTCAGGGAAAAGTTGAAAACGAGAAACATTAATGAGTGACAGCAGAGTTTTAGATTCTCTGAATCAAAACAAGAGTTAGCTGCAACTGGTAATGAATGCAGAACCATAATACGTGAACAAAAAGTGGTTGTAGGAGAAACACTGTGAGAAAGTAGGTAGAAAGAGTAATGGTATGAGGCCAAAAAGCGGGCAAATTTGAGAGTAAGGAGAAAGGAAAAGATTAGGTGAGAAGGGAGTCGAAAGATAAGAGAGGGTTTATTGAATTAAAAGATGCGAGAGTAGAAGAAGATACCTGTACTTGACAGGGCTTAAGTATCCCATCACCTCGTCTTAATTCATTAAACTTGTTCAAGTATGAATATCACGATATCTCGCGTTCCTTATCAGTTGTATCAAGGGTTTTAACTTAAAGAATGTATAACCCTGCAGTTTTCTCTCCTTTCAACTTTTCCTCGAAGAAGGAACTCTGTCCGAAGCGTCGGATTTTCCACTCACCGAGGTAGGTTCATGGCAGTTATTTTAATCGATTTTAATATATATTATCAGTCTTGCTGACACAGACTAACACCAGCCTCTTTAGGGTCCGTTCGATCATATATGTATATGTGTGGGTATACATACAGACACACAAACACAAACACACACACACACATATGTGTGTATATATATATATATATATATATGCGTGTGCATATGTATGTATATGTGTATATATATATATGTGTGTGTGTGTGTATGTATGTGTGTGTGTGTGATACACCCAGGCGTCTAGCTGGCCTACACTTCGGAGGAAATATGTACTTCACATAGAAGTACTGGATAATTCTCCAGTTTAACATTAAATTATCATTACGACTCGACATAAAAACAAACATTAATATATGTGTGTATGTGTGTACGTACACATATATAAATAAACATCTCTATGTATGTATTAATATATATATATATCTATATATATATTCAATCGGCTAAAAATTGAAGGCGGTGCGCCACCATGGCCGCGGTCTGATGACTGAAACAAGTAAAAGATAAAAGATATATATATATATATATAAAATAAGATGTAAATGCATGGTATTTGGTATTATTTATTCTCCATTACAAATGTTTCACTATCTAATAAATACTGTAATTGCATACCCACAGGTAAAGCAAGTCAGATTAGACGGCTTTTCAGACAGAAAGAAATTTCGCAGATACGGAAATATCTTAGGACTTATCAATGAGATGGGATTTAAATATAAAAAAGAGAAGCCCTGTATGTCATCGATCATCCATCCACCGAAGGAAATTTGACTTGCTTTACCTGTCGGTATGCATTTACAGTCTTTGTTGTATAGTGAAACATTTGTAATGGAGAATAAATAATACCAAATACCATCCATTTTCATCTTTTATTTTATTATACTCCACTTATCACTATAGTGGATGCGCTTCCTTAGGATTACAGATTAACTCTATGTAGTACGATACGGGGTGTGTATAAAGTAATAAATAGAGAAACATTTATGATAAAGATTTATTTTACCATTGGAAAACAAAACTACGGCCGTTTCAAAGTTTATAAAATAATCTATCTACTTATACTATATAATAATGCCAGAAATAATAGATTATTTACCTGTTGCATTAATACATACAAATTTATATATTAACAAAGACAATAAACTTCATCAGGTTTTTACGAGTCCATGGTCACCCTTTGATCGGCCTTAACGGAATAGTAATAAATATCTTACTGCTCTAATATGTTTTAAAGTGTACTTCTTCTTCTTCAGATCTATGATCCACTGACGATACACACACACACACACTATATATATATATATATAACGTTAGTGTCAAAGAACTCTAAATTGCTTGTTATAGTGAAATATATTGTAAGGAAATTATTTTTTATTTCTACTTTAGTCGAATTGTATACACAAGTAAGAAGTATTAATGTCACCAGGGCTCTTTCGTACAGACGTGTCACAAAAGGGTTTATAGGACGCAAGGTGGGTGTGTAAATAATGATTTCTTGGGCCCCTAACAGCGAATTACTTATCATCGTTGGCAGCTCGCCTTACCGAGCTGTCAGGTGATGACCGTGAGGGTGCTTGGCTGTTCCAACACCTTAGCCTCACCATCACCCGTGGTAATGCTGCGAGCGTGTTGGCATGCTTCAGTAGGTTCCGTTGAACCTTGTGGTATGCAACCAATTGAGGCACTTTGTGTTGAATTGATGTTTTTTCTTACAAATCTGGTTTTGTACTATATACGTATCATTTACATACGTGTTATATATGTAATAAAATTGTTAATTAGTAAAAGAAAAAAAAAAGATTAAATACTTTCAACAAGTTCGAGATTTTAATCGATTTAATCAAAGCCAGTATTGACTGGTTCCCATTGAATCGACCCTGGAATAATAATAATCCTTATGATGTTAGTAATTATTTGTGTATACCGTGATAAGTAAATACATCATAGTGAGAAACTATAATCGAAAGGTTGTAATACAAAGGAATTTATCTCTATAAGTAAGATGCCACAATAAAAGCAGAAATAAATGTTCCTCTTTAAGTGAATATTACATAAGTAAATTAGTTTTAATGTGAGCTGACTATTCGTTCCAGGTTAAGCACTCCACCGCCCACAAATGTTTTTATTTTTTTATCATCATGGCTTAATACATTTAAGATTTCAACGTATATATATATATATATATAATGTATGTATATGGTTGGATTTCATTTGGAACCTTTAGCTCTTTGCATTGATCCAACCTTCGATTAAATTTATACAATTTTTTTTATGCAGCACTACTGGAAAATAATGAAAATAAAATAAACAATCTTCAATTTTAATACAATTCAATTTAGATCTTATGTATATTCTTGTCATGATTGTAGTAGCTCGATATAAATTTCAGTTTATTAATGCAACTAAAATAAGTATAAAATCTTCAAATTAATCATTAAACCCAGTTTACATAACTCCTTAACCTAGATTAATTTTAAACACGCACTAATTAAATAGTATGTTCAATAAAACGATGCATGAGTTAAGTAGCTTAATAAATTATCAAAATTCACTTATTCCACCCTATAATTAGATAAACATTTCGATAATAATTGCCCTTAATATGATAATATAATTTTCATCACCATATATTTTGCTCAACCTAGATGCTAATGCGTCAAGATTATTTAAGCAAAGGGAACTTTTTCGGTGAGCACCGATTGGCAGAGTCTAACAGGCGGCTGGCTAGCTGGATGGTCGGCCGTGCTGCTTCTATTGGAAAATAACTGGTCACGGTTTAACAAGGTTGTACTAGGCTTTAACAGTTACCTCCCGTGCTTCGTCGAGCTCTCGTATTCATACTGACTGTTCTCCAAGTTTCATGCGCAAACGACACCTAGCGGAAACTATGTATATACAACTTTATTTGTTTTATATATTTTTATTGTTTTCTACTTTAATGTTGTTTTTTTTGTTTACTCGATTACCTGTTCTAAATAGTGATATATATATATACACATTATATATAGTTATACACACATATTTATAATATATACTTAAACAGATATATAATGTATATATACATTTTATATATATATATATACATTGTGTGTGTGTATATATATATATATATATATTTCCTCATACCTCGAGATTTTATAAATATTCAATGTTAATATTGTTTTACTAGTAATGTTTTAATAGCGACAAAAATATTTTATGGTCCATAAAAAAAAAAAAACACTTAAATAACTATAGATTATTGGTGTGTGTGTGTGTATAATAGTTAGACCTTGTTTGATACTTTATTTTGCTTGTTAGTAGTTCTGTAATATATTCATTGGGGGTTTATTTTAAATATGATAGTTATGCAAATCGTTAATTGTTGCCGAAATATTTTAAAAACTTTCTCCACCAAATCGGTAACATCATTCACAATTCACTTTTACAACATGAAAAAACTAGGGCGTGGAAATGGTCACATACTTGGCTAAATGCTTTTAGTTTGATAGGTCATATATTGTTCCGGGTTCGAATCCCACTTTTCACTAAAAATTAGCTTTGATCTCCCTCAAAAGAAACGAGATAGACATTTCCAAATTCTTTTTAAAATCGTAATCTTCGTCACTTTACACAATAATCACAATCGCAGTTTCACCATATTGCCATTTTGTGAAAATAACCGATAATTTATCGTAAAGTTATTTTCAAGTAAGCTATATTATAGTGATACGATTTATAAAATCTCATTTTGCTACTAGGTAGCTCTCATAGCTTCTATTAATTGAAAATAATTAACGGTAACTAATATTTGCTTATGCCGTTTGTGCCCTCATTAGTTCGGGAAATGATTGTTTTAATGTATTGTCGCCTGTTATACATCTATACTAAATGCTTTTTGTTAGAAATTACAAATTTCTGTTTTAAATGTAAAATATTTTAATGCTTTTGAAATTGCCATCTCTCTCCTTCACTAGTAGTAACTAGTTAAATAACATTTAATCTTCGTACTGCAGTTGTAATTTTATTGATTGGATCCTTTCTTACAAATTAAATAAGCGAAATAGAAATATATTTATAAACTAAATAGCCTCATCCATCATTGTAACCATCCATTGAAGTTGTAAGACAACGGGACGGTTGTCAGTAGTACGCATGCTCCACTTAAAACAGTACGCCGGAGACAAGCGAATGTGACGTCACATAAGCTTTATGACGTCAGAGTAGAGCTAAGTTTCCCAGATGGCAGTGCGGTTTAGAAAACCTGACAATGTATGGTCGACCGCCATTCTGGTGGCTGAACTTCGGTCACTCGCTTGGCAGAAGTGCCGTAACCTAGGAGTATTCCATCGACCCAATGCAGTTCTCTCCTATAGAGATAAAAGAGAGGCTTACAAGGGCTCTTGACGAAGACAACAATGTAAGAATTTCCTTTCTGGTGGGGAAAGAAACCCCTCGTTTTTCCATCATAAATGAATTTCTTGAGAATCCCATCCCTCCTGTAAAAGTGAGCAGCGCGAGGACATATTTGATGAAAAAAAAAAAAAGCTTCACGATTGTAGCTTGGTTATATTTTACCTGGGTTCCACACTTAACTTAGTCGTGAAAATAACCATTCTACTACATGGATGTTGATTTATTTTTTTTTGCCCATAATTTATTCATTTTTATCCATAAAAGATGAAAGAAGCTATAGCAGCTTTATCACCCCATATTTTGTTTATTTTTTTCCCCTCTCTGCTGTAAATCTTTTTGGAAAGGTATAAAACTAGAGTTTAACGGTTCACTTGAACCAGTGTGTACATAATAAATACATGTATATAATATATACATACGTGTGTGTGTATATATATATATATGTATATATATATACATACATGTCTATAATATAATATTGTAAATTTGATGCAGGTTGTATATTCGTCTGTGGAACATTTAAAGTTTATTTTCTCTCATGTTTAGAAGTCGGGGGGAAAACAAATTAGATATTTTGTTATAATTTAACAATAAGTTGAAAAATAATAGTTGTAATTATACCTATTCAGTTGTCGGAAGTTAACTACAATCTGCAATATATATATATAATGCTGGGTTGTTTTTTTATATGTTCTTGTTGAAATGAAATTGTTGACTTATTACTTTTTAAATTCTGTTCATCTTAGTGTCACTTATTAGCTTTCCAGTATAGGTTTCATATTTGAATTGTTGATTATAAGATCGCATTAATATAGCACACACACACATATGTGTCTTGAGAGTGAATGAGAAAACGAGTATATATCGTTTGTGTGCGTGTATATAATATATATATATATACTGTAGCAAGCTATCGAGACACCTTTTTAGCTAATAATGACGGACTTATACATGTATAGGATGGACATATGTTTTAATTACAAATTAATAGATATAAAGTTTAAAAAAGAGTCACTGTGAGTATGAGGTGTCTACAACGTTAAGAAATATCAAGCTGATCCCCGACTTTGAAGTCATGTCTCCTTGCGTCTTATTTATAATCTACGAAGCAAAATTCAACATTTCATATTTACTTAGTGTTGTTCTTATTTTTTAAATTCTCAGTCTTAATTTATAATTCGAAAGAAAAAATATAAAGCTTTTGTTTTTTTATTTGTAATTAAATTAGTGAGGTGTTGATTATTGAATGCTGGTAAACTATGTTGTGCGTGTGTGTGTGTATATATATATATTGTGCTACATTATCGCCAGCAGGACTGATGCAGTGAACACACACACTCACACTGTTCCTCTCACTCTCTTGCTACTTCCTTATAACCAGTGGTGTGTGTGCGAAAGAGGGAGAGAGACAAACAAACACTGAGTGAGTGCCAGAGACAGGCAGTGAGTTTGTGTGTCCTTAGACTTACATTATATAGACGTGTGGTGTGCGTCTATATATATATATATATATATATATGTGTGTGTGTGCGCGCGGTGATGTTAGTATTACACGTTGTTAATGGTCGAGCCAAGACAATTTTTTCCTCTAGCTGTGTAATGTAGTAGACTGGTTTTATTCACCTTACACGCTTCTACTGCTCGCATACACCATTTTTATATTATAAATTCCTCTTAGCATATTTAGACAAGCTCTCCTAGCCTTTCTTAATATTTATGCAGCATATTCATATATTCTTATGAACTGCTGAATTGATTCTTTTACAACAATAAAAATTGGAAGGTGATATAAACTAATTTATAGAAAATTTTAAATGTAATGGAAAGTTATTTGAATGTTAAATTTTTGCTTTCGTTGTATTAGGTAAAATAGTGGGTGAATATTCATACTCTATATACACTTCTCTTATCAGTGTTGTAATAGTTGAAGAGTGGATTTTTCTGTAATGAGAAGAAAAATAAGACATTTGTATCTTAGCTATGTGAACGCTTGTTAGTTTAAAAAATTAAAAAAAAGACATTATTACGCTATTACTGCGTGTGTGAAATTAATTCTGCTGTCCTACTATATAACTAACTCGCCACCAACCTATCTAAAGGGAAAATGATCTATAAACACAGCAGTTTATCAGCTTTTTCTCTCCATTTTAACACCTCGTATTGACATCAAATTAGAAATGTTAAATTTGATTTCTTTTTTCTCTTTCCCCACCACCTTTTTAATTCTTTTGCCACGTTTTCCATGTTGGCAATATTTTCTGCAATAACTTAACAAAGCACCATCAGCACAAATTGAACGACTCGGCAACTTGTATAAATCAGCTGATAAGTTTTCCTTGGGAGTTCACACACACACGTAGTGGGTTCACACATATGGACAAGTCGTGGGTTACCCAGCTTCTCCTCCTCCTCCTCCTATCTTATAGTAGTCTTCTTGCGTGGTTAACAACACACACACTTCGGTATTACCGGTAATCTTTTTTTTTTAAGTCTGTTGGCATAATCTGTTAGTAACTTGGTGTCTCATCCATTCTCTTCATGCCGTATATGTTCATACTTCTGTAGGGCTACTCAAAGTCGGATAACTACCATATTCATTGATTCTATCCATTTGGATGGAAATATAATGTTCTATTATATAATTTAGTGTTCTCATTGTCTTAAAGAAGAATCTTTAATGAGTCAGTTGTTTTTAAGTTTGAAGGAAATTAACTTCTCGAGTTTTATTACCAACATCAACTCCATCATTCATCCTCAAAACATACGGTTTATAATTCGACGTTTATTTTGGTTCTTTTTAGAATCTGTAACAGTAAAATATTGACATTTAATTTTTCTGTAATAAATCTTAAATTAGTAATATTTTCTGCGGGTTATAAGTTTATCAATAAAAGTAAAACATATGCCTTTAGATATGGGTATCTATTGATTTCATGCCAAGCTTGTAGCCATTCTGAGAACTAATTAGGATAAGAATGGAGGTTATTCCTAGTCAACACATTGATTTAAAAAAAAAAAACTTAATATATGTGCTGTTTGACCTTTTAGGTGAAAAAAAAATCTTCAGAAACAATTTCTAATATCAACTTTTTAACATCAATTTGTATCCCTCTCCCCGTTTTAAGTAATTTCTTCAGAATAATTTACCCTATCGTGACTATTCTGCTAACATGGACTGAAACTGTGTGTATGTATGTATATATGTGTATATAGATAGATATATATATAGCTATAAGACAATAGCTATTCAATCTATTGAATGCTATAGCGATAACTTGAAAACCTACGTAACTATTAATGTTGTTTCTTGCAATTTATTTTGTCATCCAACAAGAATTATTTCTAGTTTGATATATCGTGTTGGATTTGGAGTCGCCATTAAATTCTTTCCTACGAAGTTAATAGTACCAGTAATATACTGAATCCACCCACCCCTAGTCAAGCTGAAAATCATTTAGATGTAAAAAGGTTTGTTCCTAGTCATATTGTTAATTTTTCTTAATTTTAATAGTGAGACCTGACAAATTTTTAAACCCTTCCAGGTCTCAAGGTGAGTAGTACTAAAACGACTCCAGTCCTAATACAGGAGCCATCAGTAACAGTTTAGACACTAACGCTGGTTTGAATGACCCGAAATAACTATTAAACCTGTAATATATGAATAAACTGATTATTTTAGAATTTCACAATTTTTTTCCCCACCGGAATGGTGTGGTTTTTCCTTTCAATAATTTGCAGGTGTTTTTTGGTCATAATCTTTTGAAAACTAGGGGTTTTTTTTTTTTTTTTGCTTACACAAATATTCCTTTATAAAGTGTGACCGCTCACCTCTTTAAATTTTCTGGGTTTTTTTTTTTGTTTTTGTTTTATCACGGTTTTATTTTTTTATAGTTTTCACATTGTAGTTAAGTGTTTTCTCTGTAAAATTTTAAATTATTTCTGTGTTTGCTAAGTTTAATAGTTATTTCGGGTCATTCAAACCAGCGTTAGTGTCTAATTAGTATAATAGAAACTGTTACTGAGCTGATGGCTCCGGTATTAGGACTGGAGTCGTTTTAGTACTCACCTTGAGACCTGGAAGGGTTTAATAATTTGTCAGGTCTCATTATTAAAATTAAGAAAAACTAACAATATGACTAGGAACAAACCTTTTTTACATCTAAATGATTTTCAGCTTGAGGTTAGGGGTGGGTGAGTGAATGCAGTATATTACTGGTACTATTAACTTCGTAAGGAAATAATTTAATGGCGACTCCAAATTCAACACGATATTGTAATACTTCTTGGATGCTTTCTAATTAGGAAAATATTAATTTCTGCTATAATTAAGGAACTGTTTTGCACGTTGGTGGTGAAGGTCTCGCGATAGTGTTTTTTTTTTTTATTAAAATTATATTACATTATGACGACTACGTGTGTTTGAATATATGTTGGATGATCGATGTTTTAATAAAACAAATTATAGTAAATTATTGCTGAAGGTTAGCTAGGGTGAGATGTAAATCAAAAATATTCTGAAGGTAAAGGCAGGACACTTAGCAATGTGATGCTTTTGTAGACCACTTCATTTCCTGCTAACATGGAAAAATTGGGAAGCTGATCTCATAATTATTTTCTAAACTCTTTACTTATTTCTTGGTTATATACATTTTTAGATGATTTTATAGATGGCAACTTGTCTATATGATCAATTTGATTTTTTAAAAAAAGATAGGCAATGTTTTAATTTGACTTTTTCCACATGAGGTATTAAATATGAACAAGAACAAACAAAAAATGAGAATATTTTTGTTCGTTGTTTCTGTTTAACATTTGATGGATTTATTTAGCCATAGATAGGAAGAGGGGACATACAAACCCTCCCAGGCTGTGAGTGAAATGTATCTGCAACAAAATTTACATTTACTCAGTTTTCCTGATGAATGATACGATACCTTTCTCCCTGTAAGTTTAAAAGTACGTCCTGTATATGTGGTGATGTAAAAACAAACTGACTTGTTAATTCCAGTTTGTCATTTCATTGAGTTTTCAGATCTATTTCACTTGTAGGAGGGTTATGGTTTACTGATTTGGAGGAAACATTTCATTAGAAAACACCAGACCTTGAGATCCTGAAAAGACTTAACATAATTTTTATGCTAAATATTTTCTGGAATATTTTACAACTGATATTAAGATGCTTTATTTCAAGTATTTATTTTCTTCTGAATGAAAATATTGATGGCAGTTGAAAGATTTATGGTGTCTAATGCTTCAAGCCCTGTTCATATCTTGTCTTATATTATCCCTCTACAATTGATCAGATGGAAGCTTAACCTTTAAAGTACATGTTTAGTTGTCATTAAAGGTTTCTTCATGTAATCTCCAATGACAGTTCTTTCTTTTCTGAATTATTGATTACAATTAGAGGTAGCAGGTGTTGGGATCCTGTATTACTTGCTTAGCTTGTCAGGAGCTTACCACCATTTGTCATCCATCCATCACTTCAAGATGATAAAACCAATTCAGTTAGATATAACCTCTGTCTTACAAAAAGAGGATTTTACTTATTTAAAATTTTTCTGTGTTTTTCAACCAATTGAAATCTAAGAGGCTTTTTCATTCTGGTAAGACGAAAAAAGAAAATATCGGTGTTAGTTTTTCATATCAGGATTTTTGATAGGATGGTTCAGGGGACTGTACAAAGGGGAAACTTGTTGCCTAGAAAAAGGAAATCGGTATTTTTTTATTTTTTTAAAAATAAATAAATAGCCATGAAGTTTTGTCATTGGAGTAAACTTAAAGTATATTGTTAGATTAGCTCTACTGTTTGAAAATTTCATTCAAGTGAAATTTTTTATTGAATTCATTTCAAAGATATTTTAATAGTGATTTTTACCCTGCATGCATGTCGCTGTACCAGCTGCCAACCAAAACCCCCTGAGCATACAAAAAAATAAAGCTTTTAAAATTTCATGACATTTCGCTGCCATCCAGACTGTGTTACACAATAATGAGCTGTACACTCCCGATATAGATTAGATATCCACTGTTGATGGCTCTACATATTGCTTTCAAACATTCGTTGTTTTTTGTTTTTGTTTTTTTGTCCCAATTGACTTTTGGCACTTCTGGCTTTGGTTTTAATAATGTACTTATTTAATATATTTTTGTATGTCTTGAGACTATTCTCCTTTGCATGGAGTTGATAATATCTTTTATAAATAAAATGGAAGCATTTACAGTGGTGGCCTTTGCATACTAAATATTTGTAAACAGTCTATCTCTGAGCTTTTAGGCAATCAACTTTTATATCCTCAATTTTATTATTAAAGCATTGATTGCTTAAACAAGTTTGCTTGTCTTGCAGTTATTGATATGATAAGTCTTTGTCAGCAATTTAGAACTTGCAGTCATTGGATTTCTCTGAACCAATAACCATGATTTCTCTTGGAGTTCAGTGTTTAGTTTGATAATAGCTATCTGTTAATTCCACTTCATTGTGTAATGTATGTATGTTGAAGTAAAGTTAATGTTAGCTTCAAAGTATTAATAATATTGGAATATTTGTTTTCCTAGTTTTGCTTAAATAGCGTGAATATATTTTATATTCCCCTGATATTTTAAGGTGGATTTCTTGGTATAGATTTATTTTCATTACTATTAACAATAAATTTGGATAAGTTATTAGCTAACGTAATTACCTCTAAATAAACACCATGAACACTTCGGTCAAATGTGTTCATGAACTAAAATATTGAATTATCAACACCACTCAACTAAACTATAGTTGTCCACAGTAAAACTTGTGATAATTGGATTAAAAATCGTCCTATTATTATATATATATATATAAGATCAGAAAGGCTTCAGTGTTTGTAAGGTAATTTTTAGGTTTTCCCCCCCACACACCCTCTAGTTGTGTGTGTGTATATATATATATAAAGTTGTCCATTTATGTTATTTTAATAGTGTTCACTTTTAGTGTGATAAGGACATGTATTTTGGGGCCCTGTGTTGGCAGTAATTCAGGTCCTTAATAATAAATATTCCATTCTATACTGGGCTCGAAGGCCTGGGATTTGGGAGGAGGGGAGTAGTCAATTTTATCGACCCCAGTTTGTAACTGGTACTCACTTTATCGACCCCGAAAGGATGAAAGGCAAAGTCGACCCCAGCGGCATTTGAACTCAGAACGTAAAG